>JAIPRK010002231.1:0-24975 GCA_025469195.1 Chaitophorus viminalis | reverse complement strand
AAAAAACTTACAAAAATCGAAAATTTAAATTGTCTATAAATAAGTCAAAATATGTCAAAATACTTTGAAAACTTAACCATGTATAGAGAATACCAATATAAAAATTTGGTGAAAATTTCAAGTTGTTGCGGTTATTTGTTTTTGAGTTAGAGCATTTTTCAAAAACCGATATGATTTCTCAGTCTAGAATTTTATATATTATATTATATTTTACATGTAATTTTATGTCAATATTCGCTGTTCCAACGCTTGTAAAAAAAAATTGTGCCTATGGATTTTGATGATTTTTTGAATGACAATAAAAACTACTTGAGCGGAATATTCTATTAAATTTTCAAGTATTTTGTATTAATCAATTTTTTTTTTATCACTGATTATAAAAAAAAAAAATGTAAAAAATTCGAATTTTTTAAATGCCTATAAGTGGCTTAAAAATCAATATAATAAATATAAAGGAAATGTCTCTCTTAACAACTGGTGAAAATTTCATGTTTCTGCGACTTATACTTTTTAAATTATAACAAATATTTAAAATCGTGTTATCATAAATCGCTATTTTATGCAATTTCGTAAAAATTTAAACTTCAAACAGTCATAAAATTTTTTCCTTTTGGTCCGGTAGAAAATTTTTTATATATTTTTGAAGATTAGCTTATGGACAAACTAGTGTCAAAATTTTGAACCTTAAGTATAAACAGAAAAAATTTTATGAATTTTTAAATCTACAAAATAACTTGCAAATTATAGTGATTTTGACACATTTTATACAAATTTGAGCTTTATGAGCTTATAAAAAAAATTTGAGTGAAACGATCACCATTATTTTTCAGTGAAGATAAGGTAAGCTTATTATAAACCTTGTATTATGTTTTTGGCCAGCCAATTAAATTTTATAGGTACTTAAAAAAAAAAAAAATTACAAAAATCGATAATTTAAATTGTCTATAAATAAATCAAAATATGTCGAAATACTTTAAAAATTAAACAATGTATAGAGAACACCAATATAAAAATTTGGTGAAAATTTCATGTTGTTGCGGTTTTTCGTTTTTGAATTAGAGCATTTTAAAAAAATGTAGTTTGTAAAAACGTGATTTTGCGTAAAATTTCCCGTTTTTTCGTAACTTTTTTAACGTTTTTTTCGATTTTTGCAAAAAGTATTGAAAAAGTTGGATGTTTGACGTGTCCAAGTACCATCTAAATTCACTTTCCTTTCAGAAAAGTTGCTGTATAAGCAAATCGAAGCATTTTTACTGCAAAAAAAGTTGTCATCAGACAAAAAAAAAAAAAAAACACACATCATTGTAAAATCAATAGATTCCATCACTCCGTTCAGAATCTAAAAAAAGAAGTGTCACTTATTCATGACAAACGCGTCACGTATTAGGTACCTATACGCAACAATCGATGTGCCCAATGAAATAATATTATCGTCCAATGATTTTTTTTTTTTAAATCCGCATAATATGTAGTATGCAAGTATAATAACCTTAACGGGGCACAGATAAGCCGACATGTGCTTAATACTTTAATCGACTCTGAATATGCTCTATGTTATATTTAACCTATGTATAACACGGCCATAACGCGAATGTTAATTATTTATTTGATTTGTTCGACTGGCAGTTGCGCAACACTGTTCGAGTTTATATTATTTTGTATACAATATTATTATAATATTGTTTACGGTCTCCACTGTATCCGATTATTACACAGTTTGGTACTAAATCAACTCCTTATTGGTGAATTTATTGCTTCAATAATAATAATTAACTTGTATAATTGAGATTATATAATATACATTCAACCAACCCAACACCGCGGTATTAATTAATTTATGGCAAAACTATAATATAATATACCACGCACCTAGGACGGATAATGCGCACTGATCCATTCGCATATGTAACCTGCATGGCTATAAATATCGAAATCACTGTGACTGGGGGATATTATTATTATATTAAACGATTTATCGTTCGTTTGAAAAATAATGAGTCGCGTCGGAATAATAATATATACATCCGAGGCTGCGATCCACCATAGTGCACACTGCAGCATTTTTCAAAGTTAACTAATAACTTAAAACCTAAACACACAATCACTCTCTCTCTCTCTCACACACACACACACATAGATTTATAAATACTTACGTGTATACTGGACGTATGTTTGTATATAATATTTGACGTGCATCGGAGTGCCGATTATTGAAATTTCAATCAATTATTTTAGTGTGAACTTTTTTCTTCTTCTTTACGTCTCCGATTGTGTTTTTAATAATAATCTTAGTGTTCTTCATTTAATAACACATAATATACATATAATCGTATTGTATGCGTTCTATGCTAATAGATAACCCAACGATTAACTGTACCTATACACGGCTATACAATACACTGTTATGTACCGAGTGACTCATAAAGTTGACAATCGCGATGCTACGAGGCGTACGTTTTGTTATTATTTGTACGCTGACGAGCGCACCGTATTTCGGGCAGTAATTTAATATCAAAACAGTGGACCTCGGAGCACACTCTTATATATTATTCCACCCCGAGAATACCGCTTCTGAATCACGGTCGACATGATGGGTTCCATCGTTTCATTCATTGTCCGTATGTCATGCGAAAATAAATTTGTTCAAAACCTCAACAGCTGAAGAAATAATGATCCCATGACAGACTTGATACGTTGAATTGCGCTCCGACTATAGCACTCCTTTGGGGAGGGAGGGGCGGTCGATGGTAAGAATTATACATTGTACCTATATACACTTAAAAACATCATAGCTCAAACCGTACAACATGGGTCATAGGCTTTATTTATTCAATTGTGTAAGCATATTGTGTTTCAACACCAGAAGTACAAATGATTGTTTTGACGCATTTAGTAAAGACATTGTGTTTAATAATATATATGCTTCGATCGATTTGTTAAAAAAACGTTTACGGCAAAACCAATCATAATAAATTGTCATTTTCTTCGTCCTGGGAAATATTATTTAGCGTTATGAACTTCGATACATGTAATAATATTATTATCGTCATTATAAGGAATGAACATTTTAACGGCGGTTTATGTTATAGAACTTAACGCCGCGCGTTATGACTTATATTTAACTAAAATAAATGGAAAACCATTTTTATGTCCAACAGTAAACATAAATGTGTAAGATTAAAATCATCATAACATAAGCCGTTTAAAAATGAAATATTTTTATGGTTATTTTTCATCATTTTGGAAAGTCGAACGTTTTTATTATAGCTGTTGTATCATAAGCCAGCTGCTCGTGTATGATATTCCGAAAAACCATTAACGTCTCGAAACGTAATTAATAGACTTCGGTCAGGGGAAAACGAACCAAAATGTCAATAAGTATAATTTTAGTAGTGTAGTATAGATACTGTGTAAATAGAACCAATACTTGAATTGTTTTTTTTTTTCACTACACATATTTCGATAACATAATAAAAACTACGTCTATTCATTGAGAGCAAATATATATATTAATTATATCTGGAAATATTGACACATAAGTAAGAGAAAAATCTGGTGTTAACGGCTTTTGTTTGGAACGTATGAAAATGAAACATAGGCTATAGGTAAGGCTGAAGGAAAAAATATTTCCAGCAGCATTCGAAGCATTATGTGGTGTTATCCCCTATGGTCCTATATAATAAAATGTTTCGAATAAGCTGGATAGATCGTTTACTAACGAAGGTACTAAAATGTAAGTCGGAGAATTGGAGAAACAAGTGAAGCTTTTAGAAGAATACCGATTAAAAACAAAAATAGTAAAATAAGTAGAACGCCTTCTGCACCATAAAAGTCTACTTATAGTATAATATAACGTAATAAAAAATACCGTAGAAGTAGAAAATATCATAGAACGACCGTCACTGCAAGACTACATTAGTCAAATAGAAGGAGGCATGGACCACATAGATAGTGAACTATGAAGGAAAGCGGAGAAGTATAATGAGTCCTGTTGACACTGCCCTGGAGCTACTATAAAAAAAAGAAAAAGTCATTGGAATTTCGTGAATAAGTCACCTAAAAGAGATGTTACCAATGGGTCGCTTCTTCGACATGTTATATTCGTCAATTCAACATTAGATACCAAATTTGCTTATTGTAATTTTTTTTGTACATATTGTAAATTTCCTTTCAAATAACAAAAAAAAAAAAAATGTCACTTACATACTGGCCCAAAGCCCGGAATTGTGCATTAAAAATGTACGAAATATCACTTGTTATATCTTTTAGATATTTGCAATGTATACAAAGATCGAAAAATATTTATTTATGTAAATTTAATTTATATACTTAATTTTGAAAATCTATTAAATTATATTATCTATATATCATAATAGTAGGCATGACCTTTTTATATACACATTGATGTGTTGTTGTGACCGTGAGCTATGTCTGTATAAAATAAAAACTGTTTAATGGTCCGAGACGTGCATCAGAACATCACTACGAATATAATGGTTATGGCAACGGAATGGATTTTGATGTAGATAATATTTTTTTTCTAAATATCTGAAAACATTACTTTCCTAGCACAGAATTCAATTTATGCATAAAAGAATTAAGAAATATAACTTTTATTTTACATTTTTTGACAATTTTTTAGTGAATTTTCATGAGGTTATTTTTTTGAGGAATTTTTCTTCTTGTATTTTAGAACAGAGCATTGAAATCCATTCCATAATTATATCACGCTCATTAGATTTCAAAGAAAAAAGCTTATTGCTACCCCACCGAAGTACATATTGTATGATATTATATTAGTGCTTGAAAAATATATCATAAAATAAATTATGGATTCACCGAATCCGCCATCATCAATATTAATAATAATGACTCCCGTTCCACAGAGGTATAGGTGTGAACGTGTATACCAGTATAATATATGTATTATATATATATATATATATATACTGTTAAGTACTGAGAAAAATTACTTCCAATCGTTTGGCAGAAGGGATTCTCGTCCACAACCCATCCCTATGTGTAGCTCGGTTTTCGCGTGGACTTTCGAAACAAGGCGGCCGTTGTGATGGGATAACAAGAATGTTTCCGAGCGCAGAGCTGCAGGTGACGGTTCGTGGTTCCTCAAAGCTCAGCTGATACCGTCTGTGAACTTGCGATTGACCAGGCGCGCAGAGGGTACACGTATATGAGAAGGGGATAAAGAAGGAAAAGAAGCAGAAAAAAAAATCGTGTTCATATGTATATACAATATACGTACATATATAATATGAGTGTGTACGAGAAGAATGAAAATGTTTACAACTTTCTTCGTCCCGTTCGCCGCCGCACCGCCCACAGAGTCATTCTTCCGCTGCTGATTTATAGTCCGGCCGGAAAAACACGAGGATCTACCGTCTGTTTTCCCACAGACGCATCGCACTAGAAAACCTACTCCGATTTCTCCCCTAGACTTTATACAAAATAATATATATATATATATAGATATATATATAATATATATATGTTTGTACGTATGTAAGGTCCGAGCGTCACGGGAATTCTTGTCCACGCACCACGATTTATTCTCCAGCGGATTTATACAATATTATTCATATGCCAATCGTTTTCTTTTGATGACACTCACTCAAATATACATCAATATAATGTTCGTACGTACCATAATTACTAGATTTCTGATTTTTTGGCTCAATGAAATTTTAAGGAAGGTACTAAAAATAAAGAAAAATTATACTAAAAACTAGAACAAAAAACAAAAAAAAAAGATTTTACATTTAACATAGTATAGGAATTCATAATCATTACAAGATATATAATCGATTGAGCCACGATGGTGGAACACATTATAAAAATAAATATGGATTTTAAAATTATTTCGAACATTCAAATACGCCTAGAACACATTTTGTAAAAATCTTATTAATACCATTAAAAAAAACTCACTCTGCTGTTCAGTAGGGCGTGGAGTGGACTTCATTCATAGGATAGGACATTATAATGGATGTATTAAATCTAAATGCAATGCTACGTGTTATTGCATTCGAAAAACGATTCTGAACGGAGATAATTTGTTAGTCTAGAATAGGTTATATTTAAATTGTAATATCACGTCAATATTTGCTCTTCGAACGGTTATAAAAAATAATTGTAGCCATGTATTTCAATAATTTGAAGGAATAGAGTTGTCGATTGTCTAATTATATGTAGTTATTATACATATAAATCAAACTTATAACCATCATGGCTACTTTTTAGGAAAAAAAGGAATTGCCAACAAAATCTGAACCTTAATTATTACTATTGTTTTGACCGGATTAAAAAGGGTTTCCGCAACAATTTTCGGGCCACTCGGGTTTCGTTTATTGTTATCATTTTTATTTTGTCTTCCGTTGTAGTTGTACGATTTGTTTCGTCGGTTTCGTGCAGATTTACATAAAATCATAAAAATATATTATTTTACGAGATCGTCCGACCGGAACATGCATATCTCGACATTTTCCGTGCAAAATAATAGGCGTAGTTATAATATAAAAATGATAAAATTAAACATCAAAAAAGGAATTGCGATGACACCGAAAAAAAAGTATATATAAATTTCGAGGTGGCAGTAATCCAAATAATTACAGTCAGTTAAATAAACAATGTTAAGTCACGAGTAATTTGATGATAATAAAGTTACACGAAAAATTAAATTATCGACAACTGTCTAAATGTGTATTATGTTAAAAAATATAATACGTATTATATCGTAAATAAATGGTTACTATAATAATGTTATGGTAAATGAACACGTATGATAATTAAATTATAATTTATATAATTTTCTTTTACAATTTAAAATATATCATAGTTTTGTAAGAGAGTCAATGGTTTATATTACGGTAAATACATTTCTTTATTTAATTTATTTATGGTAAATATACGTTTACTTCCAATGTATGCACTTAATTCGGAAAGGCAAGAGGAAGTGAGAAATGTATTTTAATCATAAACTTCCTTAACTTACCAACTAAATATTGAAACTTGAATAATTCGTCATGTTAAAAATTTTAATAAATTTAAATACGTACTTCATTGGACTTACTATTACTATTGTTGTGACTATTGAAGATATGGTTATGATGCAAACATTTTATGTATGTCTACCTAGAAGATTTCTGAAAATTTGTTTATTGGTAAAAAGTAAATAATTTCAGGCATACATTAAAATTATTAAACTGGATAGAAATATATCAAATTATGAGAATTATTATTATGCACTATTTACAATCATCTACGGTTGAATTATTTTATTTTTTTATATTAAATCATATTTTAATTTGTAATGTTTTATGTTAAACTTGTAGAAGTATACTGTATATATATATATTGGACTTTTTTAAAATATTTAAAGAGGGGAATTTTATACATATTTTTTAATACTTTTATGATATTAAAAAAAAATCCTCTAAAAAAGCACTAATACCTTATAATGCATGACGTAGTATAAGTAATATTAAGTATATAATAATATGTATTAATAATATATAATAATAGATATAAAACTGAATCACCACGAGATTCGATGATTTTTTTTTTTTTAATATTACGTTAGTTGTCTTTAATAACGATTAATTAACTATGGAATAATAAGAAGAACCTATTGATTACAGTTGTCTATTGTATAATTCAATCACGTAATTCCCAAGCAAATTAATCCAAGTTGTATATCTCAATCAGAGTCTTAAAATTAAATTCAGCGTCTTAATTAATTGAATATTATTAAGAGAATAATGCAAATGGTGTTCTTCGGTATTGAACAATATAATATAATATAGTCTTTCAATTAAATTCGAAGCTCATGTCATATTGTGTATTATTATTTGCAGTGTGTCCGTCTTCGTATACATGAAAAATTATCGAGCTCGGTCGAAAACTGAAATATCGTATTCGTACGCCATTGGACTTATAATTTCATTATATTATTATTTTTATCGTCGACACCGAGATTGCGGACGGACGTTGTTTGTTCGTTGTTTCGTCAAAACTTGTCCGGTCATCCGAGACCTTGCAAACACTGTACGAGCAAACACGACCATCATCCACATACATATTGTCTATTCTGTATATACATGTTTATGTGCGCGCGCGTAGGAGTATTTGCAAACGCGCGCTTTCGAAACAAATTGATTTTATGAACAAATAAAACCATCGCCAGTGCGAATGAGTATTGTTTTACACCGGCCACACACGGTCTGCACAGAAAGATACCTCGCAGGTTTTAATAATCCCAATGAATGCGGGTAAAAATTATCATCCACACGTTAAACAAATTTAATGACTCGTCCTTTTTATACGCGTCGTCATGGTCGTCGTAGTCCTCGACTCGGTATAGACGGTTACACGTTTTAGCGTGCGGAGTTAAAAATGTGCTGAAAGTATGTAATATGTATACATGCATAATATTCTCGTCAGCCGTGCGAGGAAGGAACGGGTGTATATCGCATGAATATATAACCTGCCTAAATGTCTGTAATAAATTCGGTTTGCGAACCATTAAACGCGAGAACCTTCGTCTGATAACATCGCGTTCGATGACGCGGGTGTATATGCATTTTTCCGGTAACAAAATATACGGTAACGCGCGAGGAGTAGATGAATGAGAGACAGAGACACAGAGAAACAATGCGAATATATTTACGACTAAATGGCGAATGGGTAACGGCAAGTCGTCGACGGACAAGAGATTTTATAATCATTAATTATTATTATTATCATTACTTGTATTATGATTATTGTTGTTATCATTTCGTAAACTGTTACTCATGGGTTACACGACTAGTTATTTTATTGTTTATGTAAATATACTGCGAAACCGTTGATTTGATATATTCAATACATGAGCGTATATAAATATTTACACTGATTTTCAAAACGATATCAACTGCACGTACCTACGCAATAGTAATGATAATAATCATAATATCATTATTACGATTTATTTCGTACGGCTGCGCGTTATGAATGAAAAAAATTGCGTATACAAACACGATTCTCGTAAATTTTATCCGTGCAATTACGCTTTTCACACTTCGAAGAATTCAATTTAAATAATTATTTAGTTTTGAAAAGAATTTGACACAATTATAATTATTCTTCCTACACTCGCCGTACTATAAACCCACAACTAAACGTACGCGACACTTGGGTTTCTCGTAATATACTATATCATCCAAAAGCTGAAAGGGTTTTTGTTGGAATAAAAATAATATATGTGCATATTTCTTTTTTTTTTGTCGTCGTAAAATCGTTAAAAACGTATACTACGTAGGCGGAGATTTTAATCAAGGTTTTAGCGATCAGCGGCCGGTTTGTGATCATCTACACCAACAAGGAAAATACATTATAATTCCTATAGTTAAGCGCGATACATTTGCATCTGTGTATATTATACATTCGTCCGTCCATAGTGCCGTACACGGTATATAATATAGTAAAATCGGCGATCAACGGATGTTTAACGACAGTTGAAAAATACATTTTTTCGATACAAACCTTATAAAAATCTAATCGATTGTAAGTTCCGTTATTCCGTGAAAACTGCGACGCCACTGTTCCCACACACTAATTGCTCGTCGTGTTGAAGGCGAAAAACGGTATAATATTATAGTATTAAAATAATAATGTTATATGTACAACAATGCCGACAACACGTTTCTTTGTGATATTCAAAGCGGATTTGTGCGTAAAACGTTTACGACCAGTCGCGTAGTCGGTCTGGTTTTTATTATTTCGGCCATCTGTGCGCCCGTGAACCACTTCTTAATGGGTTCCTTAATATTTTTAATTGCGTTCGACACCAGAGAAAACGACGGATTTCTGGCCATACTGTTACTATCGTCTACGCGCGTTTAAAACACGAGTAATAACTCTCGCCGGGGACGGACAAATAACAAGAGTGCAAACGTCTCCTCGAATAATTATACCGAAAAGTGTGAAATATTAGTATTTTGAGTAGTCACACTCCGTTTTGATGATCATAAATCCCTATCACGTAGCGACTACGTGGATAACAGACGCTTTTAGAAAACAGAAATCGTGAGCATTTTCATAAAATCCCGTTGATCCTTCATAAATGTGGTTTCGGGTGCCAGAAATGTGAAGTTTCTTTCTTGGAATTTCCATATATATTTTTATTTCATTTTTTTTACTTTGGTAAACGCCTAAAAATTCAATACGTGTCGAAAGTAATACCCCGTCACGTGATGAAATATTCATTAGTTTTTTTTTTTTTTTTTTAAAAAAAATTGGTTTATGAAAGAGTATTATTCATTGAGCGTGGTTGTAATATTATACCTACAGTGGTTTGGAAAAAACCTGCTAACCTGCACGTCGACATGGATAATATTATATACCCTCTTGCTAATCAAGGTTCGTAACAAATCCTGAATAAATTTAAGCGACGTCTTCACAAACTACAAAACAATATTAGTACCTGCACCAATGCGAGAGATAAGAAAACGCGTGTGCTCAGCTCAACGACACTCTTGTAATATTTTTTTGTGGTCTACACGCTCGAAGGCTTTCGATTTGACAATAATAAATTGATTAATATTGCGTCAGTGGCATATTAGCATCAAGCGATGTAATATATTGTCGCACACACACGCACGCATCACTCACCCCAATCATAATATACACAATCAACCACGATGGTAATCTATAATTTTTGGTGAATGGTCTTTGTTTTTCTATCACCTTATGACCGCACTCGCAGACGTAGTTAATCGCATACTGCGTGTGAATAAATTACCAAGGGTGACATATTCTTACGTTTATCGAAAGTATCCGATGTGCATCACAATGTTAACATTAAGTTTACAACATTGAGTTTTAAAACGTTACATAACAAACGTTTTATATAAGGAAAAAGGTTTTTTACTGCTATAATATAGATATATCAATAATAATCGCAAAAAATATAAACTTATTTATACATTTTACTATAGTATTCAAGTATACATTTTTTTCGTCCACGATTTATGTACCGTAAACGTCGTAAACACAAATTTAATGGTGACAAAATCGTGAGCTCGTAATGAGTCAGTGAATAATTGTATAATAATAGTATGTAGTTGTAACGTTGTAGATCAATATGTACTTAAAAATAACGAGTGATACAATAATTAGAGATGTAAATAATCCGAATTTGCCGAAAAGTGAAAATCTGCACTCTGAGAATCTAAAATCTGAAAGCTAGTTTTTATTGTGTCATATACGCCACGCAAAGGCTTGATATATAAAACAGATATTTTTCGGTAGATTAATTCCCCGACAGAGATCTACTCTATAATGTCGTTTTACTCTCGAAACAACTGACTACAATACCGAGTACTGACTGTTCGAGAGTGAGTTTTAATCTTACCTGGGCAAATGTTATATTATTTCTTACCTAACCAACTATATCAAGTATGAGATAAGAAAAATATTATAACCCTGTCTTAGTATCTTTAGAAGTAGATCGTCTAAAACACTTTCTTTACCAAAACCTTAGGATATCAAATAAAAGGAAAACTCAAATAAAAATATAACTTAAAAATGAAAGGTAAAACACTATTATTAAAATTATTGAAATGTAACATAAAACTTCGTTCACGTATAAAAATAACAATCACACCGTAGTCTTCACTAACCCATGAAAACAACAGCACCTCCACAAATCCGCGGAGGCGACTGCATCTCCACTAACCCGTGGAAACGACACAGCCCTGTTCTCGACTTTGCTGCTTCCTTAAGTATCTATCATACGTTGCCGAATCAGCGTCTTTTCTGTGACGATGGGCGCTGATGTTTGTTACTTGTTTTTGTGTTTCTTGAATTGTTTATTCTTTAAGACTATGATGACATATAAATATATAATGTCTATAGTTATTTGATATGTAAAAATTGAAATAATGCTTATTCGCTAAGATTATAATAACCTATATATTTACAACAATTGTAAATTCATATTCCAGATTCTAGAATCCTAAACCAGGATTTTGGGCTTTGAAACTTTGAATGACTATCGTTTTATGCGTTCACTATAATAAATTCATAACACCTACACATTTTTTCGGTAAAATTAATACCACAAAAATATTTGAAGTTTATACGATTTAAAAACCAGTCATGGCTGAAATTTTGTTTTAAATCAGCTAATACAGTCAGTAAAACATTAAAATAAGTTCAGAAATTTAATTTCGAAAATTTGAAAATTCAGATATCAGAATTAAAAATGCATTGAAATTTTACAAATTCAAAGGAACATGATTTCAGCAGTATACAATTCTATAATATTACGTTTTATAACATTTACCGCAACTACAGCGGTGATGTATTACACTATTACGCCTCATATACCTATATGAACACGTGTATTGCGTAGCGTTTAGGAAGTGTTGAAGAGTCCTATGAATATTAAAGCGGCCAGTGGGTTCTTAACTTTTAAGGAGAACTCGCTTGAAATCGGCCTATTAACGGTGTCGCTCGTTAACGGAAGGGGTGGCTTTCTATGGCCAAGAAAGAAATTACGACCGGAGGTTTTACGTATTTTTTTTTTTTTTTTTTTAATATAAAAGCTTTTCTTTAACAAAAAATGAAACCCGGAGGGGAAAAGTTTTTTTAACGGTCATAAATAATGATACGTTAATCTCGCTTCGTGAGAATAGTTTGCTGTACACATGGAGTGCATACACACAGGTATAATATGTATATGTATATATAGATGAAACGTTTTACTGGTGTAACGATAGCGGCAGCGGTGATAGTAATTATTATTTTCTAGGATTTTTCGATTATTATCTCGACAAAAACATAGACGCTAAAAAATCCATAGGTATACTCGAGTACCTACTTGACCGGAGCGAGAAAGAGAATTTACGGGCAGCGACGGTGTGGTAGATATATATATATATTAATTATTAATATAACTTATAGAACTACCGAAATGAAACATCAAAAGTAAAACAAATTATACTATTTCAGAGATAGCGCAACTGTACAACTCTGATTTTCAGATATAACACTCGTTTTTTAAAACGTTCATTAGCAATCTACGCTTCATAAATTCTTAATAATATTATTATTGTAAAAAACTGAGTTTGCTACTGCTATAATATTGGTCTTTTAAACTTAAAACCAATGTACTATACTGTTCTAGATAAAGCAATTCAGAGCGATGGTAGAATGGATCAAATTTATACTTCTAAATGCGGTTAATATTATAGTACATTATAGTTTAGTAAATTATCATAATAAGGTAGGTGTAACTTTTCATCAAAAATTTCGATTCATATATTCTAATGTGTAATGTGTGACAGAATATTAGGCAGTGTCGGGTTCAAATCTCGGTACAGAACATACAAGTTTCCTTGAATTTTTTTCACATTTTTTTTTTTTTTTCAATTAAATTCGGAAAACTGTTGAGAACTTAAAAAAAAAACCACCTCACTAGTATTAAATAGACATCATTTTATATCAAAAACCTCTCATGATTTAAATGATCGGAGCGATTGATCGATCTACCATAATAATTGAGATCCTGTATATAGACAAAAAAAAACACACACACACACACACTATATGTACTGTACGCGTCGATATACAAAATAGATCTTTTGAGTATCTTTTCGCTTCCATTCTTTATCATTTCTGAAGACTGTTACATCTTACTTCGCGATCGCTTGAAAATATTTCACGTTTGCGTGTTTGCACTGTATGGACGAACTATTTTGCCTTAAATCTTTGCACTAAAAAAAAAAAAAAGACAATTCTGGTGTCATTGACGGAATATCAACTGGGAATTAACAAAACATTAATAACACGGCAAAAATAATGTCGGAGATGATTTTTCGGTCACGCTCGAACATGACGTCGCATACCGCTCGTATGTTTCCATACATGATTCTAACGAGCGGAAGACGCATCCATCATGGCATTATAGTTGCATAATATTTTAATATTGTATACATAGCATAAAATAATAATATGATCGTAGTATTAATGATATCGGGACGTGTACACGGCGCGGGTGGCGTCTAAAAGATTTTTTTTTCGAACCGGCGCAACACTCACTTATATAATTATACATATACGAACACTAAAACACGTGTACAATTAATAGGTACAAAACGTATATACACCCATAATAATAATAATAATAATAATAATAATAATAGTATAACCTCCGCGACCTCGACGAACCTAAAGTCGATTTGGTCGTTCGTTAACAGCCGATACATCGATTCACGAAACTTATTACAATAATACCATTGTACCTGCATCATAAATATACCTAGGTATTTATAAATATATACATATAATATTATATTATATTATCGTATACACACACCCGTACGACATGCACACGCGTATAAATATTATTACCGACGACGACACGTCGTGTGAACGTTACACCTAAACGCTCTCGTGATTTTCAAAACATTTAATAATAATATTATGACCTTTGCGCCGCCGCACGTCGCCTAAATTATATTTCCCTACATATATATATACGTATAAAGTGCACATAATATGCAAGGGCATTTTTACGACGACGTTTAATCCATTAAGGAGAACCGTGTCGCGTGAGAATACGTCTTTTAACGGCACACGCGGCATTTATAATTTTTTTTTCCTTTTTCACACTTCATTTGCAGCGTCGACAACCAAAAAAATTATTACATTTTTATTTCATTTTATTTTTATTTTTCATCGACTTATTTTACTTTTGCTCGCGAAATACACTAAATAAGGACGGCGATAATATTTTTTTGTAGCACAAGCAATTACAGATCTAGGACATTATTTTGAAGGGAGAGTAGTTTAAATTTTGAGAAACTGTTTATTAAATACATAGAAGTATTTGTATTAAAAACAAATTTATGTTATTATAAAGGTATATATTTTTGTGAATATGATAAAATATAAGTACATCCATTAATTTCAATACAACAATACAATTCAAAAGATTTGTGTAATATGAATGTAATATAGTTTTTTTTTTTTTTTGGGAAGTAATAATAATAAATGTTTATAATAATGTTCAACAAACAACTCCGTTAGATCTTTTGATTTTAGTATCTTACATCATTTTTCATTTCATCATTTAAATTTATATAATTGCGAAATCGCTAGCTATTTAATAGTATGCTTAGTTTTTAATATCGTGAAAACATCTTAAAATTTGATTTAAGAAATTTGTTTGAAGACTCCAAGCCACTGTCCTTCAATACCACTCGCTTAAGTTCTGAAGTTATTTGCAATTGTTGTAAATCACAAACTTGCTGCTAAAAATGGTCTTCTTTTTTAACCTGAGGCACTAGGTTAAAGGGAGGTAGGACAAGCCTCTATTCCCCTCAATCCCTCCACTGACGGGGGCCTTTATTATGGACGATTATTGTGCTAAATTAGGCTGTGACCGCCGTGAGAACAGAATCGATCGACGTGACCGAAGACAACGTGGACGAGTTGACCCGAATCAATAATAATAATAATATTTACGCAACGCTGTCGAAGAGAATTAATGAACTACGAGATTCGAATCGTTACTGCGCGTTATGCACTACACGTATGCGCACAAATATGTTAAGTAGGTGGATATTATGCGAATGACAAATTATAAATGTAGGTATACGTTTAAACGCCAAACGGTGGTCCGAATACAAGCCGCAGAGAAGTTAGTATTATTGCGCTACACACACACACACACACATACATACGCACACGCATATGCAAACACATATACAAACGACGACAAAGATTACGATTGTTATATACAATTAAAGTAATTTTAATAATACACTTTTGCCGCCGTGGTCATATGGAATAAAAGAAACATCGATTGTTTGTGTCGATAAGATCTTTGTTTACGATTTAAACTACGCTGCACCGTTACATAGAATAACGTACTTATAATATATTATACGGCATAAAATATAAGAGTATAAGTTCGTAAGTAAACATAATTTATTACTACGGCTATACTCGTGATAATATTATATGTGCCACAATAGATTTTCGTACTGCACAAGAGAAAGTGTGAGGATATAGACTATAGTAGGTCGTAAAAGGAATAACCCTGTATTACAATTTATTATGAACACGTAAACGAAGGTTAATTTTTATTTTACTTTTTCACTCTAGTTAATAATCATGGCGATTAATCGGTAAATTCGAATTGAACATACTATAATAACTATAATATCTATTGATTCAGTTTTTATCCGAAGCTTTCAGTCTTTACTCTCTTTACCAACAGCTAAAGTGTCACTAATATATAGCTCCTTTAACCACAACTTTCATGACTGTTATACTTTGCTCGCATATGCCTATTGTGCCTAATTATACAGATTGAATATATTCCTCAATAAAATTAAAAAAAAAAGTTTCAGTCGATAGTCACATTCACGTTTTTCGATATGACGTGCTCGTATTGTTGATTCCACGGTACCAGCCGTAAACTTGCATAGTCTAAATGGCACGTATTATCGTTCAAACAGCATACAAATCAAAATATGTTGCTCACAACATAATTATTAGTTGATTATACTTCAAGACCCCCCAAAAGTTGTGCAAATTATTTTTTGTTAATAGTTGCATTAAATCGTATACAGCAAAAGAAAAAAAAATACTTTCAAACTTTGTAAGTTAATATAATATTATAATATGCTTATTTTTTTTCTCATCTTAACGAGTTGAATTTTGTTTTTGTAATTAGGTAACTTAGTTTACCACAGTTCTTGTCTTTGTCGGTCCACACTTTACCGAATCGAGTTAATATTAATTGTTTTCGTCAACATTCATATCCTTGCGGTTTCTGACGAGGTGACGAAGACACCGCGATTCTGCTCGAATGTCGTTTTAAACTTAAACGATTTCCGTTACGAAAAATAATAACCAATAAACAATAAAATATACAAAGAACGCGGATCGCGTTGGTAAAAGTCGTTTGCGGGTGACACCGAAAAGTCAACAGATACTGTATAGAATACAGTGACCGTGAACGCGGGCTGTGGATGGACGGATTTCCGAAAACGATTCGTCTGAATATCGTCGCCTTCTGTTAATGTGAAAAAAAAAGACACGTCGAGTACTTTACCGCGGCGCGTTACTATTTTTATTCACGCCGCATCGAATCCTTTTTTACCGAACACGGTTGTTCGAACATGCGTGCAATATATTACTTGAGTGCTACTTTTGGTTTTCGGGGTGCTAAAGTTTTCGAATTTACCAACATGGTGGTGATGATGCCAAGAAAAATCAAATACATGTTCGCTTTAAACGTATACGCGTATATGCTTTGTAAATAGTAGGGACCTGCGTGGGAATTTGGTAAGCTTATTTTTCGTTTTATTTTTAATTTCCCGTACTTGATGATTATAACATTGCATTATATTACGTTTAAATTGTATTATACCGATCATTTTCAAATTTGTTTAACTGAAAAATCTGATTCAACACTGTTACAATGTAATTCATCGTATATACGAATGTATGTATAATATTTATAATATTTGTAAATCAAGAGCTCATTGGTCCCAACACGAACAGTTAATTAATTAAAGCCCCATAATTAATAAATTTTGGAAATAATATTACTTATATTATTCATTCAAACGAGTTAAACATAGTTAATAGAATTCGAATGGAATCAACAGGGCTTCTAAAACGATGAGACAATATATCACGAGACACCGATAAAACAGTGTATTAGGTCCAATGGAAAATCAATCAAAAGTACAGCCGTACAGGTCAGGTACGTACATAACTTTGCTATTGTATGGTGTATACATATACACTTATATTATATATGTGGCTAAACAGATGAAAAATTATGAAATTTTTAAACACTGTCGTTCAAAGACACGTACATTATTATTGCCTAAGTGCTACGTCCTGTTTCCAGAGCGTTCAATTTTTCGATTCTACCACCAACGCCCCGGAAACTGTACAGAATAAAACCAAATACTCGTACACTATAAACGCCGGAGTGCAATTTCTATATTAATATATTATAATGATCTGTGTGGATGAACGTCTTCCTCGATTATTATATTTGTTTTCTTACATTAGTTATGTTGTTTAGATTATAGTTTTTATTGAAATAGTTGACTAAATTAAATCGGATCACAGAGCTTCCAATCCGGAGGATTACGTCACGTATGACAATGATAAGTCGCTGTTAGGTAAGTTAGCAGTTAAAAAACTGCTGTCGATAAGCAGGTCATAATATTAGTTATTGGTATTATATTACGTACATACATTTTAATACCACTAAATAGAAGGAAAAATAAACAAAATACATTTTTATACCACCACGTGTCAAATTAATTACTCGTTAAATAAAATCAACTTGGCATAATATAACATATTAATATATAATATACATTTACACACGGCATATTATTATACAATAAATTATCAAACGTTATGTTTAATGTAAGCATTAAGAAATATCATGAAATGATTTATGAAAATCATATATACACAACGTTCCACAGCACGTTATACTAGGGTACCTCTGCGAAATGTAAATTTTTACCGAATAAAAAACAAATAAATGTATAAATTAATTCAATTAGAATTTTTACTGCCGTGCGCATTAACAAAATGAGATTTTTTTTGTATATTATAATGATTATATAAATATTCGATTATGGTATACATAAAACTAACACGTGAGTATGATATTTTTTTCTGTAACATTTATATTTAAGCGAAAATAATGTGCAAATATTCGAGTCACGCGAAGTATAAATATTATTCTAATGTAAATGTTACTTTTTTTAATGTTATACAATAAATACCGAAAATAATATTAATAAATATAGAAATCGGGTTGGATTTTTATTTGTTTTTTTTCTCTCCTTTTCGTGAAAAAATACCATCTATTCAAATATTTTACGTATGAATCATGTTAATTGAACATATGCAAACTTTATAATTTCTACATTGATATTTCTTCAAACATTTAATATCTAATATATAATATTTTAATATTATATAATATATAATATTAATATTTAATTTAATATCGATATTCACACTTAATGTTACTTACACTATTTATTTATTCAGCTTTGTAGAAAAAAAAAACAAAAAACAATAATTGAACTGTATAATATAAATAGTTTTATTTATTACGCGTATTAACGTTAACTTTTATTGAACATTCGTTCATAACCCTTTTAATTATTTTTATTATTATTAATTTTAATTTTCTGACATTAACATCGTTTGGTTCTTAAATATTTTAAACGTAAAGAAACTGTATTTTAATGTCAGTATTTCACCAGCGTTAGTTTTGAATATTTAGTGATTTATTATAATTATCTTCTTGTTATCCCGGTGAATTATCTGAATTTAAAATGAGCTATAGTCTATAATAATCTAAACTTTATTTGATAAAAACCAAATTTTCACCGTATAAAGCAAGCAGTTTTATTATTTTGAATTAATCGAAAGTAAAAAATATCCTCATTCATTACACGTCGGGCAGACATTCGTTTTAGCTGTAAATTATTTTAGTAGTGGAGACAAATTTATATTAAAATAATACAGCAATATTTTTATCAAATACTGCTGTATTATTTTGAATTTTAAAATTTATTCTAGAATGTGACTTATACTTTTTTTTAAAAATAATATTAATATAAAATAACAAAACAAATCATATTCACTCTAAGCAATATTTTCGAAAGTGATTATTGTATCTAGTATAAATTCTAACAAAATATTGAAATTCTAATTTGTTTTTAACCAACGCGCATTAACTTGGACGTAAATATTATACGATGATTATTTATTGAAAAGTTACCTATTGTGATTATATCATATTTATAACTGATTTTCAGCGAAAATAATTAAACAATTTGTTAGAAATTTTCAATTCTCGATTAACGGATCGCGTGAAAAAAAAAATGTATATAATACCTAAAATATACACTGTCACAGACACTGTGTCACTTGTGACACTTTTTCGTCGTCGAAAAACCTACTAAACGCATATAAAAAACGTACCTATTTCAGTTAAATACATATTATTAACATGGAAGAAAATGTGTACTTACTTGTACGTGGGAAACACGCTAAAGCAATCAAAAGGGCGTATATTCGTGTGCTTGAACTTGTAGGTGTTTTTATGGCATCTAGCTAATTCGGTGACGGTGCGAGTGTAATTCTCACGGGCTATTACCGAATTAATTGTTCTAAGTTTCTGAAGTTCAGGACGGGGGTTTGTCGCACCGATCTCATGGTGATAATAACGATTAACCCTGTCGGTGCAATTAAAATAAAATATTCAATGTAGTATATACTTACTGAAACTTCAACTTTCGGTTTCAAATTGATCCCTGCGATCGATTTTACACAACGATCCTAATGGAATAATACGCACTGCCGTTCCTTTCTTGTTTATTAATAGCAATAACGAATTTGTATGGTTTAAACAAGAATATATTATATATTACATTTTTGACAAATTCCCTTGTAGAAAAGGAGCAGCACGAGTTCGAGTCATCATTTCATTGCGTTGTAATATTTTATTCAATTTCTCACCGAAAATCACTCGGTGAAATACATATATTAATATTATGATGTACTGATGTTACTGATAGCCGATAAGGTGATAACCTGATTAGTGATTACAATATACTTATAGCACAAGCGATTTCTGGACAACACCATGATTAATTCATTTCTTTTTTTTTTTTTTTTTTTTTTTTTTATCGTTTGCAAATATTTCGCATAAATCCATTTGACCTATTTCCAAATTTGTACGACTTACGTTTTCGTCCCAAAAGCAAAACTAAAAATGGATTATAAAAATGTATGTCGTCCCAGAATCTCAGAATGGAATTGAGAGGTTAGTATGGGTTGAATAAGAGTTATTATTTTTTTTTTTTTTCGTGATTAGCAGAACTCGAAAAAGAATAATCTATAAAATTTAATAATATACAGAAGAAATCTTATTAACATAATTTCCTATTGATTCGTGCGTGTTTTGGAATTTCAAAACATCTGAGTTTACATTTTTCTCATTTATCGGTAACGAAATAATATTATTGCACAACGCTTTTGTACGACAACGGTTTTCCAATCGACGAATATACTGCAGTGAGCGTAACGCTGAACGCTCTGCCGCGAGCTAGTTGTAACAGTGGAAATAATGAAAGTACGTGCGTATTGTTTTATAACGTAGGAAGTGAATCGAATGAACGCAAAAGTGCGCAATTCCAACTCTATAAAATATGTTTTGCATACAGAGCGTTAATTGTGTTTTTTCTTCTCTACCCCCTGCAGGAGTCGAGTCGTGTTGGCTAGAGTAAAAGTAAGCGTATAGCGATAAACAAACACACGTGACTGGCTTCGTAATGTCGGATGATAGAAGCAATGAAACATAATCGGATGCCCTCTTCCCATTCGTCATAATGATAAAGTGATAATCTAGGCATATTTACTAGGAATAAAGATCATGGAGGATATACGACGTACGTTCCCCCAGCCAGCCCCATTTGTATTTTCCTAAATTTTTTTTTACTGGCATTTAGTATGTAATTAGTATGAATTTGTATGAGTATAATTAGAATTTTTACGACTGTGGTTTTACGGAAAATTCAATTTTTTTATTTTAAATTTTTTTATTTTATTTGTTTTAGTAAAATTTAAATTTATTTGATAATCAATAAAATTTTTTTGCCAATTTATTAGGTACACTATTATGTAGCTAAATAATTATGCCAGTTCTATACAAGAAACCTTGTGCAATGCAAAAGAAAATATAAAGAAACCTTGATTGTAAATGTAGTAGATGCCGTGACTCCATCAACAAAGCAACTATCATTTATTTTTTTGTTTACTAGAGTATGAAAATTATAATTGAAAAGTTTGAGTCATTAAGTATACTTCGTACAATAATATATTTCATTTTATTTCATATACATTATTATTTGGAAAAATCTTTGGTGTAATACGAATAATTATAGTCATACAAAGTCATACTAATTACATACTAAATGCCTGTAAAAAAAATGAAGGGAAAGTCCATTTTTTAATAATGGGAATAATAGGAGGGCTGGGGAAACGTTTATATTTCAAACTCCATGCGAAGTTGGAATTAAAATTATTGATTATTTTACAATGAATTTTTTATTTATGTATCAGTTACAGGTTAATAATCCTCTGAAATGTTCAAAATTTTATAACTAGCCTAATTTGTTACTTTTCCGACTTTTCAAAACTGCCAACTAGATACAAATATTCAAACCAAAAAATTAACAATAGATTTTGGTTAGGTGGTCAAAAATCGTATAAGACCATTAAGACCGAAAAAGTGTTCAGTAATAATTTAAAACTTTTTTCTTTAAAACTTAATATAATATTCTGTAGAGCGTTCTGTTTTCCAGTCTTATTCTAATAGTCTTACAATTTAAGCTTTGTAACATTTTCGGGTTCTTTTTTTTTTTTTATAAAACTCAAGTTCGATCATTGACGTTTTTATGAAAATCGAGGTGTTCTAATAAAAATTCATGGATTTCGTAAGCTTATATAAAGAACCCGCAGAACCGTAAAGTCTTGAATTTATAAATTTTTCCGGAGTCTTGGCCGTGTACGTATGGCGAAAAATTCCTCTGTACGACACACTGACATGATGACGGACGGCGGTCGCGAATCATTGTGAAACCGTCGCAATAATCCATAAATAACGGACTCGAGCATGAACATTGTATACTCTCAAAACAACGTATATTATATTTCGTCGTTATATTCATTTTGCGCGCACACAAAGACCAACACAAATGACAAGACGACGTGTATGTACGCACGTATAAAGCGTACACCCGAGTCGGTCATGTCCGTTCGCGTTGTTGCTGTCCGTCGCTACTTTTACCTGGCGCGCGTGTACCTCCATAGTTCTTTAAGTTACTCTATAGTTACTATATATACGTATTTTATGCAGGTAGGTGGTATACTTACACTCTCGGGCTACTTGACCCGACTGCGTGGCCCGAACAATCGATCATTAACCGTGTACACGCGCGTACAGCATTCGATCGCATAACGCTGTTTTGTCGCCGATCAATGTTTTTTTATACATATATTATATTATATCTACAAATTATACTATTATTTACACCCCCCCCCCCCGAATAAAGTCTCCACGGTGATCGGACCGGGCGAACGTGCACCTATATTATGCACCTATATATCATATTATGCAGACATGCAGACGACTGCAGTTATCCGCAAACAGATAATATAATATAATATGTATGTATCCGACGCTGGCGGATCGCCGATGGCCTCTGCTACAATCGTTGCACAATCACCGTTTGACCGGGTCGCACGATAGTTCGTTTACACTGTTTACGTATGTATGCCTTGTAATAAACCATGCGTTGCGCAAATACGAGTATATATAATATATATATTTTAGAAGCACGCGGGTGTCTTACTCGCCACGTGTGAGCTCGACGCGCGTGTGCGTCATTGTAAATACGCACAATGTACCTACACGCGCTCGTGTATATCCTGTACGATGCGTCCGTGTGTGTTTTTCGCGCTCGCGTTTTCGCCCGAGGATGATGTATCTGTTACATACATACGGCATGAGTATTTTGTAATCCACCGTGATCTCCCAAAATAACACGGTGATAGTCGGTACTAATAGAACATAAAACATATTTAGCCGTACAGATTTATATTATTATAACTACGGTAGTGTTGCGAAAAATAAAGTCTAAATTAAAAATCCACCCACGCATTCGACCGATAAACCGTGATCGTTTACGTATTATTTATACGCATGTATAAAATATCTTGTACCTGTATATGAATAACGATGTTTAAACTCGTAGCATAACGGACCGATTTCCATACGGTTTATTGCCAATCTGTCCACGTTCTTTGCGGAGAATGTTTAAAGCTATTGAAATCCATATAGTCACCCCCTACTATAACGACACCCTAAAAACATGGTTTTTTTTTTTTCAGGTATTTTCGGTACTTTGATAACAGATATGGTTAGTGTCTTGCGTGACACTCTGTGTGGCGCCACTGGAAGTGATAGAACAGTGTATATAGGACGATCTTGTGGCGAAATTATTAATATGCGTTTTAAAGTAGCTAAAGTTAAGAAAGTTGTGGAAAAACAGTGTTGCGGCAGCAAAATTATTGAAAACGGATGCTTCGATTGACGATATACAACTCTTTAATAACGAGTGAGTTCTTTCATATCCAGCCCTTCGCTTATAGCCCGAGTATTTAATACGTCTACGAGCACACGTAATGGTGCTGTAATAACTGAACGAATAAGATGCTGTAACATTACAGTATGATATTTTCAGGTAAGAGAGTATATAATATATATTTGATTCGGTATTTGGTTGTGAAAAACCGTGTGCTAAATGCTAAATGAAACGATAATAAATTTCACCGTTAAACCATGGTTACTCGTGATGTATCTAGCTAATTTGTTACTGTGCAATGCATTATGTCTACAAAGCACTATATTATAGACATCGTAAACAAAGGAAACGCCGAAAATAAGTTAATATACACTGCGCATTTCATAGATACAGCGAATTCGTGGGAGAGCTTAATACGAATATACACGATATATAAAAATGCATGTAGGCATATGCACGGTTAGGATTTATATGCGTAAAAAATTATAATACATTATATATATTCTCGTACGCAATATTCCTGCATCAGTGTGCGTATAAGATCAGATAATATATTATTACAAAAAGCGATCGTTTGGAAAAAAACAAAAAAACAAAAAAAAAATAAATAAGATTAAAAATAGGCGTAGTACGGTAGCAACGCGTAAACGTTGACGAATACTATTATAATATAATAATAATAATAATAATAATAATAATAATAATAATAATAATAATAATAATAATAATAATAATAATAATAATAATAATAATAATAATAATAATAATA
>JAIPRK010002230.1:0-24978 GCA_025469195.1 Chaitophorus viminalis | reverse complement strand
CATCAAAATTTAAATTTAAAACTAATAAATATTATATATTAAACAATTTTTTACCTATTTTATTGAATATTCTTTGAGGGAGGCGGGAAGAAAATGTTTAATTATTAGGGAGCCTTGAATAAAAAAAGTTTGGGAACCGCTGCTGTAGCCCATTGATTTGTATTATTCGATTAAAATATTAGGTGAAAACAAACACTTCCGTCCAATGACCAATTTTCCGATTGGATTTTTGCCGAAATCAATTTATTTATATAATTCGATGCATACGAATAATCAATATCGGTTGTGTTTTGTAGATTCTATGCCGCTATAACTTATTAAATCATAGTTCGAAAATTTAATAATAATAAATCTATACAACGTATGAAAACTTTTTTAATTTTTAAATGCACTTACATAGCAGACTTTGTCCGTTTTAAACCTATGTAATCATATTATCTCCGAATTTATTTTCAATAAAAATATTTTATTTAAACAATGGTGTTTGAAAACATATACCGTATTTGAAATTAAACTCTATAAAGAAAATAAAATGTTAACTTGAAATGTGCACAATTCTACTTGTAAGTACCTCTTTATAGACGCCTTACGCTACAATACCGTGAACAGTATAGTAACTACAATGTTTTTATCTAGTCTTGAAAATAAATATTAATTTTAAGTTAATTAATTTAAGTTAATTAATTTAATCATACAGTAGCATTACACAGTCTTAATCAATCGTGAAATGTTATTTTTTCCTACAGCATTACATTTATGACATTGAATTATTTAGATCAAGTTAAAAATTATTCAGAAAAAAAAAAAATTATTTAAATAACTATGCATTTTATTTATCAATATAAGATTATTAATTTATGTTATTAAAATTAATTTATTGTATATAATATTATATTTTATAGTAATAATCAACTAATAAATTACTTATTACTGTAACTGTAAGTTAAAATCTAGTATATACTCGATTCATCGAATATAATGAATACGCCTTCTTTAATTTTTATTAATTTTTTTTTTTTATTAGAACAGGTTCTCGGCAATTATGGCTATTAGACAACATTAATTTTACATATTTACAATATTACCGTGTTACATTTTATGTTGCATTATTAACCAAAGTGTGATGTATTGTAAGCATTACAAAAAATATATAAAATATTAAATATTATTAGATTTTAGATTTTATTGAAGAGTCTTGTGGATTGCAGAAATTCCAGTATGGATTGATTGTTCCGCTGGTCCAGATTGAGTATTTCGGAAGCTTTACCCGATAGGTCGGCATCTCTTTTTTCTATTGCGTTTTTTTATTAATACGTATTATAATAATATGAACATGAGTATAATATATAGTATAGTATTTACTGTAAGACTGGGGTCCCAGCTTTGAATCAAAACCATATATAACCTACAATGTACATATATAGATTCTTAGTATGCTTGCGGACGACTCATCGGGAAAACGTTTACCCGCGCCATGTGAGTGCTACATCACGATGGAATTTTCGTAGAAAACGCAACGGATAAAAAAATAAAAAAAATAAAGTGTTAAATAAAAATAACCCGGAGATTAGAAAACGTTTCAGTACATATGGTGGAGGGTGGGTAGAGGACGCTCAAGTTTTCGTGTGCACTTTAAAACCTCTCCCGGATGAGTGGGTGGGCACCTCGCGCTCGCGTTCAACAAGTGCGATTATAATAAATACACACCACGTATGTATTATGTACTATACGTAATTCGCTTAACCGACGGCGACGACAAACTTTTACTTTTTTTACGATTTCACTTATATACGTATCACGAACGTGTACATATTTCAAGTACGTATTCAATGGAAAGAGGATTAGGGGTACAAATTCTCCTTGAAATTGTAAGAAAATAGTAATTTTGATTTTAATAACCCAGACTTAAATATCAGTAAATATCCATGTAAGAAATAGGTATTAGGGAAGGAAAGGTAGGTACTATTTGTAATTAGGTGTTGTTATCGAAGCCCTTAAAAACTTTTAAACTTCCTTCAATCCTCCGAAAAATATTTTGTATTGAAATTCCTTCAAATTTTATATATAATACATGCCATTAAATACGCCTAACACGGAAACACAGATTATTTGATTTAAACTGTATTTGAACTATTAAAAAATGTATATAATGTAAAAATCGCCATTAAATTTGAGTATCCCATCACCAAAACAAAAATAAAGCTGAACGACTCTCTATAGTCTATAGTATATATTGTGAAATCAATGATATTAGATACACGGGATGAAGTTAGTTTTCCGAATAAATGGAAAATAGGGACGAATAATTACGAAAAAATGAGTAAATTTTATGGCACACCCGTTTTCGATAAAATCAAACTTATTTTTTCGTTACAACTCAAAAAATAGAGACTTAATATTTTTTGTTATTACATTTTCATATCGTAGTTATATTAATTTGATTAAGTCCTATAATATTATCACAGTTATTAATATTTATACATTCTTTGTAAATTTGTCCTCTTGAATTCATACATCATGATATTTTATTATATTGTTTTCTTTCAATATTGAGTTGAAACTATATACCTATGTAGATAATATGTATAATATGTAATTTTTGAGCTTTAATAATTATGTTACAAGTTTATTATAAATAAATAAAATTATTTCCTCTCACTATTACATCGTAGGACAAATACAATATTATCATAAAATATTAAAATGATAATTCTACGATTTCCTTGAATACTTACGTATATGACGTATTTGTATGTAAACTCAACCTTGCTCATCTCCTCACTCCTTCGCTACTTTGTAGTTTTCCCTTAGAAACTTTCGCGCTTTTCGACTCGACCGAGAGTATAATTATTATTATTCACGTGGGTTGTGACACGACGGTTAACGTGGTACACCGCACACATTGTCGCCTGTATAATATTATTATATGCGTGTACACATATTTGTATAGGACCACGCCTTTGCACACACTAAAGAATTGCCGCTGACGACGACTCAGCGAAGACAACATAATTTATAAGCAATTTATCGCGTTATTGTAATGCGCAGTTGAGTGTTCGTCCTCGAGACGTAGTTTGACGAGAAAATTGAATTGAAATAATGCAAGAAAAGAACGTTCATTGGTTCTTTGATAGCCCTCCCGAGCTCCCATGGCAATCGCCATGACCAAAACCGTAATCGGTTACAGCAAAAATTGATGATAATTTATACTTTGTATTTTCGTTTCTCTCCGTGACTCGAAAAATTTCAAATACACGAACTACGTAAGTATATATTTCTAAATCGATTTAATGTTGACTGTTGAGTCCAACCATATTGGTAACTTTCTGGAATTTTCTTTTTTCATTTATTAAAGTGTTTTATACAATACAGTCTGAACCAGAAATCGATACCCAACTTAGAAAATATTACTATAATGATCTAAAATTGCTAATTTTCGATGAATATGATGTAAATATCTACTGTTTTTACGAACCATAAGTTGTATATTGATATAGAAAAACATCGTTTTAATAGTTTCTTTCAATTTTCAAATGTATAATCTGTCTTGAGAGTTAGGTGATTTACAATAGGTACATTACATTTAGCCACATAGAGTTATTCATATCCATAAAAATGTTTTCCCTCCGAATAGTTTTGCAGCCATATAATCCGGGGAGTATAGGTATATTGTAGTGAAGATGTCAAAACAACGATTGCTATAGATTATATCACGTAGAGAAATAATAATGTTCCACAATTATAATAAGTATCAAATAATATATTTATTATAACAATATTAAGTACCTATACATAAATATTTTTATTTAAAAAAAAATAATAGTTTGTGTGCGTAAATGTTTTCACCATCCAGTATAGCCATCACAACGCACCGCCGACGACTATCGATTCACTGCTGTATTCGATAAATTATATTTGCAATAAAAAAATAAAATAAAAAATGTAAAAAAAGCCGATTTTCACGCATACATACACAGATTATACTGTTAAGCCTACGATAAATCTTATCTGAGAGGATGAGTGCATTTTTAAACGACTAATATATATTATACATAATATATATTATTTCCATAAGCACGTGTGTGTGTATGTGTATATGTGTGTTGTATGTATGCGTGTGCGCGTGTGTGCGTGTACACGTATTTATGTGTACATGTATATTTTATACCGATCATTTTACGCACAAGCACTATCAATTTACATGTATATATACATATATTAGATGTATGTGTATACCATTATAATGTATAGTTTAATCCGTATTGATCACTCGTGTTGTTGAATAAGTAGGAGTATTATTATTCACGTGTAGTTAGTAAAATAAAGTCATTAAACAATATATGAGGTGGCTTAGTACTTAAGTCGATGCGGGACTAGGAATCGCGGTGATTCGTGTGTATACCAGTGATTCCAAGGTAATATCGGTTATTTCTTAAGGGTCACTGGCATGGTGTTGATTTAGCAGTCGGCAACGAAATGATTTTCCCGGGATCAAGTCATGCAGGGGAGGTGGTAGGTGCCAAAAAATTATCGTCTTTTCGCGGTCACGCCGCCATGATATTTATTTAAAACTGCAGCCACAAACGATCTCTATTATAATACTATAATCCTTTGAACCAGTACAAAAGAAAAAATAAATAACGAATAATAATAATAACAATAATAAGCTCTTATACTGAAGGTTACCTATATACATAAAATGGATGGAAGATGATGAATTGCGTTTAGTAATTCGATGGAGTATTCTTATACGCGCACATTAAAATTCACACTATAAATTGTATTTGTTATGCACTATAAAATATATAAATATATAACCTAAACCAACCTGTTTCAACTATAGAAGAAAAATTTGAAGTAGTCAATTCATTCTATAGTTGAATTTGCATATGAATTTCGACCAACAGTATCATTTTCCATCGAAATAATTAAATAGTAGGAATAAAAACTTAGATATTTTGAAGTTAGAACTATTTCATACTAAATCGTATATTTCACATATAAAACAGTATTACGTTTTTCTTTGCATACAACATATAGTTGATAATTTTTTGAATAAATAATGGCCACAAATATAATGCTCATGCATTCAAATTGTTCCATTTACTGATAGATTATATTATTACATATCATGACTATAGGGTTGAATCCGATTGATTATATTTATACGAATGTTAATTGAATATTCAGTGTACAAAGCGAAAAATATGACGACTATTGACTACCCTTAATTTAGCGGAGAACTAACGTAATATTAGATGCAAACATTTCACATACAAAAATATTTTTTGGAAAAGTATATTTTGGAACATATTTTTTTTTCCAATTTTGGAGAATACATTATATATTTTAATCACTTGAGTTTTGGGTACGGATAAAACGTCTAAATCCCATACGTCATATACTTGTATAATGTACAATGTCGTATACAGTGATTATATTCCAGGCTCAAATTACTGTTAATCAATTTTTTCCGAATCCGGAAAGCGACGGTTTACTTTACAATGCAATCATATTATATACTTGCAAGGCGTAGTCTCTATATAGCTCCACAATATAAAATTGGCACAACAGTCACGTGCAAATTACATTTACCGTTCAACGTGTTACGACAACAGCGCAACATCGGGACAATCGTTTTACAGATTTATTACCTAAGCGTTTTTGTGTAAATATGAAAAAACTTTTCTCACGTAAATTTTGATCTAACCTAACAGTAGTCAAAATATTTTGTCTTAGCGATCATCTCATCAGCGCACCGCCATGGTAATTAAAATAAAATTGGTCTAATATTGAACAGTCTAGTTTCTCCTATACACTGACGAGTACATAAAACGGACGAGATAAAACACTGCTTGTCGGTCATTAATATGGGAGTTTCATCTCAAGATTCTAATAGCCGTAGTACGATAGTGATAATATATTGAATCGTTTAACAAAATGAAATATGTGCGCATTGTTATGGTTTTTATCCGATACACGTGGCACAAGATCTAGATGTTTAAAACTGAGGTTCTTATTTTTGTGTAGGACACCTGAAAACCCAATATATTTAACTCCCAATTTTTCACACGAATCATCCTTCATTTTTCAATTTAGCACACTGTAAATTTTAAAGAAGTGGTGTACTCGTAATGAAGTTTACGTACAAAATGGGCATTAATATTTGATTGTACCAAGATAAATGTTGGTTAAATTTTGTTCGTCAATGTAACTTATCAAATGTTATCGTAGTCCGTAAATATCGATCTATAAAGATTATAGAAAATTAAAGTGTCTCATTTATACAATTGTATAACTATATATATGTCACATGAATAGTTTAATGAAAAATTACATCAAATTTTTAATTTTCTGGTGACCTGTTCAAAATTGTTGCACGGCTCATACCCATTATAATACGGTATAGGTTTAGAAACTGGCTGGTCTAGAAAGTTTGGAAACGGTAAGTATACACGATACATTATACGCGCGTATACATATTATAAACGTTTTCAAACTTTCTAGACTTTCGTACACGGCCCGTATGTGTTTGTATAGATGTAACTATATATAAATATACGCTCCATGCGTATGTATATAATAATAATAATAATATATATATATATATAGGTTTGCTTCGCGGAAGGAAACTCGCGCACAGTTTCGACGACGATTGTTACCGCGTGTTTTAAAGGCTATAGTCGGTTTACCAAAATCTTCGGTGTAATAGTGTAATACTACTCTAATGATTATTATTATTGTTCCGGCGTTAAAATCTTATATGGTGATACACATGTCTACCCATATGACATTATAATTACAGAGTATTACGCAATAGTACACGTGTGCGATTCGTCGTCGTCGGCTGCACATTGTGTATATTATAGGTCGATTATATTATATTTAAGTTATATTATATATAATCGTCCTCGTGGAGTTACGGTTGTTGTCTGTGCACACACGCGCTCGCATGCTCACTACTGTATGGCCGGCCGTACTTCAACTTTGAGGTGGTTTAATATTTCCGGACGACTGTTTCATTGAAGTCCCACAATATTTCGTGTCATCTTTAGATGCATACATACATACATATAGGTATGATTTTCTTCCTGGTGAGTGGGAAGGGGGAAGGGAGGGGGGTAAAATTTTCAAAACGTTTCCGATATTTGTATAGTTTACAATTTTTATTAGCCAACTTATGCAATACATAAATGCTCAGTGAAACCACAATTTGTCTTCAGAAGAATAAAAATTATGAACTTTTTTTGGTTCTGAAGGTGGAATTCCCAATCACGCCATAATCTTAATTATGTCACTGCTTATATTAATATATATATTTCATAAATAATATATCTTTATTTTAAGTATACGTTATGTACTTACAGACCATTCAAAATATACATGACAAATTTCCGTACTATATTGTTTTTGTTTAGGTTATAACCCATTTCCAAAATAAATTAGGCAACTCTGTACATAATTTAACAATATTCGTTTATTATAATTTTATAAATTTTGGAATTTTGCAGTGAGAATATCAAATTATATATACTTACCAATAATATTATGGTACGTTTTTATATAATTTTATTTTGAAACTTAATTTATTGACGTATTTTACGTACAACTGTTTCAACGGTATGTTGATAATTGCAGAATTATAACAGAAATATATAGTAACTATGTTACTTACTGTTGGGATTATTGTTCATTTTCGAGAACGCAGGTAGAGGTTTTAAATATTTTAGCCCTTTACAAACTATTAATTAAATATTTATGAGTAAATATAAATAGCGTTCGCATCGTGTCTACATAGAAGTCGAGATGTGCTTACTTTTTAGATCCACGGATGCATATTATAACTCAATGCCGTCCTGCTGAACACGAAAACGACGATGAGTATATTTAATAAAATACATAGTCATGGCTTAGCTTATTATTTATTTTACTATCAACATTTTTATACCGGTTATTTCGAGTCAAAGTCGAAACTTTGAAGTCAATTATTATTGTCGTCATTGTTTTTATTACTATTGTTTTATTATTTTAATTTTTTTTTTTTGCAAAATACGTTGTTTCTAAGTCACTACTTGCGCATCCTGTCGTGTGGATTCGAGCACACTCACTTTGTAAAACACTCACCCTGTCGCCCACAACGGAGATGCGACGGTAAAGAACGCGTCTTTGGGTCCTAACCCTAACGTTGCACTTACTACGTACAGTTACCATAATCATAATTTCTATACCGGACGAATTAATTGCGAAATCTTAATAACATGTGCATTAAAAAAAACAGTAATTATATCATTTTCTCTCTTTTTGGCTTACCTTTTATTTTTTCTGAAAGCATTTAATCTTAATATACACATTTATTTTATAAAAGAAGAATAAGAACGTATATATGATAAAGATTATTCATTGTACCAATACATTATATAATATTAAATAATATACAAACGACAGGGTAAAAACTAAAATATCAAAATATCATTTAACCATACCTATTGGTTTCTTATTTGTACTTTCTCGTGATATTTCATATATTACAAATTATCTCACATAGTGTATATACTGCGGGGTAGAACTGATATATTCCCGGAAGAAAAACGCATTATTTATCCGGAACTTAAACGCTAAAACCATAAACAGTATTTGTAAAAACACCGATGCTACTATCATTAAACCAATCTTAATTTTATCTCAGATGCAACGGTCTGTACAGTAGTATATAATTCGGTGACTGAGTCGTGTTTTGAACCGAATCTTACGCTGATATAATATACTAAACAAACAATCAAACTGAACAAAAAAAGAGAACGAGCTCTCAGGTTGGATGAGACTCCATGCCACATGATCGTGTGCGAAGTGGAAAACAGGGGTATGGTATATTACTGTATTGGTCTTTTAAACTTGAAATCAATGAACTAATGTGAAATGAACCATTTCTCTAGAAAAAACAATTGTATGTGTAAAAGGTTGGGTAGATCATTATATTAACTATAAAGATGAATGAAAGTACTCAGTAAATGTTTCGAGTTACAATGACAGCCAAATAACTAATATCGTAGTTTTGTGGAATAGTCCATGATATAATATTATAGGTGGTGCCGAGCTTAAAACTCTTGTCCTGGTTGATTTTTTTTTTTTTTTTGTTGCGATTTCAACAATGTTTTTTCTTAATTTTCGGAAAACTACTAAGGAGTTCATAAAGTCTTTATAGTATCAAAAGAAATATTAGGTTTCTATATATCGGAGCAATCTTTCTGGTTGATATCATGCTCACTAAAACAAAAATAAAATAATATCACATCATGATAAGACCAATATACATTTTTTGTTTCACTCAGTCTAAAGAAAAGAAATAGGTTGTTATAACTTAGCAGTCACCACATAAGGACTGGGAGCTGAATATACACTTTGCACATACTTGAAAATATTTTAGAAGGATGTATGTAGGTAGTGGTGGTAGTGAAATATTTGAACGGGTCATGCCGTCATACTGGAGTGGGCTTAAAGATAAGATCTCCCGAGGATCTTCCCTTGTATTTTGTACACTTTGGCTTTTGGGAATATAATTTGTGCTTACAATAGAGCGTGCAGCATAATAAATTTCACCATTATCGTTATTATCATACGGATTAGCAAAACAAATTTTGTAAATAAAAATATTATAATAGTAGTATAAATTAATGATTTTCATTGAAAAATGTCTACTCTTTTATGGTTTACGTTTTAAACCAATAAATTAATATATTATAATTTATAAACGTTCACCATTGCCACGAAATTAATTATCATTTGATAACAGCCACAAAAATTAAACGAATTCAAATTGGAATAGCGTAAAACGAAGTTTTGATAAATATATATATGCGAGTATATTTATTTTACATAAACGTACCTTTTTTAAAACATTTATTTGGCTGATAAGGAAAAAGTGATAACAGTTTTAAAAACTCAAAGTTAATATTAATAATCAATATGATTCTCTATATGAATATTATCTATACGAACAAATAACTGAAAAAAAAATTCCTTTTATTATTCTCGCAATAATTATGAAAAATAACTTTCGGTTAAATATTTACATCCAATATAAATATTCTACATTGATGAATTAATCGGTTATTATGAGAGCCAAAATTGTTATTATTATTAATTTGTCAGCCACAGAGAATTTATTATTTTAACTTCAATGATATAGTATTATATAGAGTAGTCTCTAATCGTTTTACGTTCGAAAAAATGATTTATGAATCTAGAGTTTATATGTGGATTTTGCATATGCTCACATAATTTTAAAAGTTTTTCAATTACGGATATTAGAAAAAACAAACATGTTTAATTGGATAAACTGACAGACTTCAGAAAGCCATTTTTAATTTAATACTCCATAAAACGTCCGTTGCAGGTATTGCGTTTTGTTTAGGATATGTTACGTTTTTCGTGTATACACAATATAAGTTCCCGCATGGGGGACGAAATAAACTATCTACTAGATATTACATTTCGTATACGAATATTTTATTATTATTATATAACCGCAGAAAACGTATCACGTACGTTTGTATACATAACGTTATAATATTATGTTATAGTATACTAAACATTGAGTTCTTCTGATAGACGAAACGCAGGGAAGTGAAACTTTTTCTTGGAATACTAACTAAAGAAAATGTGGGTCGGAACAATGGCAGCGGTGGCGTTGATAATATTGCAATGATGAAATATGAACAGATTTCTCGTAAATGATCGATAAATTAAAGTTTTTGATAAATCAAAGGATTGCGTCTGAAGGAATGTTTTTGAAGTTAATTAAGAAAATTAGTCTTAAATTTATCAATATTTACTGAAACTTCTTTTCAGAATAAAAATAACAGTATTGGGTCTCGAATGGTTGTAAAAAATAATCATTTTGTACCAATAAACTAATTAGTAATTAATATTATTAATTAATATAATTTTATACATTATTAAGCAATAACAAATTTGTATCTTAGATTAAATGGTGATTTTTTTACTTGGTTCTATAATTTCACCATGGAATCAAACAATAGTTTTTAAGTGGAAAAAATATATTTTAAACCGTTTTATGGTGAAACGAATATGTGAAGTTTGCAACTACAATAATTGTTCATTGATATTAATTATTAATATCAATGAACACGGTAATAAGTAACACTAAATATCCCAACTGGATGTCTTTGGGTTGAAATTGAATTTTCGGGAGGTGATAGAAAGTACTTAAATACAAACATTTTTTGATGGATTTATATTGTTTAACCCTTTTTGAGCGCGTATGCGCAATGTAACATTCATTTTAACTCTAATATTTGGCTTCAGATATTTTTTAAAAGCTTTTTTTATAAAAAAATCATTTTATTTATTTCAAAAATTGACTTATCTATAGTGAATTAAAGTTTCAATTTAAACTATTGAATGATTTGAAACTATTTTCAACGATCATACTTTATTATAAAACGAAATATCTCTACTCAGTAACCTCGTATTGAAACTACAGTTTTCGTAGTGGTTCTAACTTTCCATGTAAAAATTTTGTTTAAAGAATTTTGCACTAACTCAAATTTTAACTTACGCAAATTTGATGAATTTTGTAAAAAGAAAAAAATTGTCTATCAATATATGTACAATATAGAGTAGTTACTATTTAAAAATAAAATATAAGTTATATTGCGCATGTGATGATCAAAATTGATAACAATTTTAAAATAGTATAAAAATGGGTATTTTTAACTGTATATTCTTTATCTCCACTCGAAAATCTAATTTTAAATCGATAGGTTACCCTAATATTTCATTAATTGAATAAATATTTTAGCAAGGAACTTGAATTCTTTCCTAGTAGCTCGCAGTGTAATTGTTGGATTTGTAAGTTTTCACGGTTATAATATAATTATTCAAATAATATTAACATTCACTATACTTACAGAAAATATCACGCACATGGTTATAATATTATTATAATACGTGTTACTAAAATCACGAACAGCTCGTGACTAGGCTTAATATTACTAATATCATTATGTGCGACGTATGTGCAGATTGGCATGGTAATCAACCAGGGGTAACAAGTGTACAGCCGTAGCATTTACGATGCGGATTCGCGCACAACTATTATTATTATACGCGAGCGGTGTACATTATAATGTTATGTTCGGTCTCCTATGAATGCACGTAAAATTATACACGTATTGTGTATATTATAGATTGTATATAGGGGCACACTTATATAATATTACAATATATTTGTTTGGACACTCCCGGGCAGTGGCGGCGTGACAAGGGTTCTATGAGACCCGGGTTTCATTACTTTTTGGGTGGGTGGATGGTCGTCGGTCGATGTCGTGTTGGTAGACAATATACGTACAGACAGACGTACGATTCCAATATTAACATTATTATAAATGTATTCGTATAAACAAATATACACAATTATAAAAATTTATTAAATTAATTACAGCAAACAAAAAAAAATTATTTTATCCAACAATTTTCTGGGGTGGGTGGTCCCTCAAACTGTTTTGGTCTCACGAATGAAAAATGTTCACGCCGTCACTGCTTCCGGGGTCCTTTGCCATTGCGTTCACGTGAAACCGCGTTCTTGACGAGAGCGTGCATATGTCTCTACCGCTTATACGTAGACATATTATGTATATTACATGTACGTATGAATTATATATATTCGGTATACCCACATATGATAATATGTGATAATACAACGAGCCGCATCATGGTACAATGATATGCGTATTACGCAGTTTGAGGTGGCGGGTGTGCAGCCTGTTGATTATAACCGCGCGCGGTACCTCTACCACCTCACGGTCGTTTTCAACAATAACACAGTAATTTAATACAATATATTATATTATTATTATTATTATTATTACTATAAGCTCGTTGTGTACTTACGCACGATGTCCACACATAGTACGTGAAGTTCAATCCACGACCACATCGGTATATTGTCGTGAACATCTCGCTGAATATTGAATCAACGTTCCTCTAGAACAAAATATCAAAGAACTAAAAAAAAAATCCAACAAATAATAAACCCAGGAGCAAAATATAATATTCTAGGACGAGAAATCCACAATTTTGTCCAAGAGTTTAACGTAAACTATAATAATCGTTATAAAGCATATTGTAAAGTACCTATACCGATTAGTCAAAATATTATTATCTACAATAATTTTTCGTAATATTATATATGATGATTTATCATTATTTTATTGAAATTGTCATTCTTAAGTTATTATTTTGAGCGAAGTGTATTTTTAATAAAACTTTCAGCACATCGGTACATTAATTGTGTGTTTTGTTCTTTTCGCCTTGGTGTTACCTCATCACACTTTGTGGCGTCACCACCAGGTGCCGCGACAACTATACCTCAAAACCTTTCCGTTTTCATTTTATGTTTTATATCATTGCATTCACAATATTGGATTATTTTTATTAAGGGTTACTAAACATGAGTTTTAATCACCAATTTTAATAAGGATCTACGAGTACATTGTATTAAAAGTAGTATACTATTTGTTGTTTAATTATGTTCCGATTTCGTATTCAATTGTAAATCTCGAAAGATCGATGACCCTACGGTAAATTATTATTCAACTTTGGCTCCACCTACTATAGTCTCAAGCGTCACAAAGTGATCTTGATGAGAAACTTTTTGATTAATTAAACACAAAATATAGTTTATATATATATATATATATTTATATAATATATTATATAAATAATTTATACTTCCAAGTTAAAATTTAACTTTATTAAATAATGCATTTGCGTGAAATAATTAACGCAAATAGGTTTTTCTTTCTATTTCACATGACGTATAGATATTTATTTTAATTATTTATTTATTTTAAGACCTTATAAAAAAATAACAATGTATAATCCTCCAGGCCTTTCCGATCGGGTGAAAAATAATGTGAAAAATAATCACGTCCAGAGACTAGTACTTTTTGGTTTTATGGTTCCGGTTTTCAATTATTTTCCAGTTTCGTCAATTTTTAAATTTATTCCGTAATATTTTTTGATATTTTATATTCGATAACGTGATAGTGACACAGCGTTCTGTCTGTCACCACGTAATATTAAGATATAAGAATAATATAAATGCAATTTTTAAGAAAACAATATTTAAGAAATGTAAATATACATCAAAGTTGTAAGAATAAGAACAATATTACTTGTGTTTGTAACATACGATAATTTTAATTTTATAATAAAGGTTTCGGTTTGGTTCTGAATATTTTAATGATTTTTGGGTTTCAGAACTATGCGGGAATTCCTTATTTTAAATTTAGGTTAATTCTATGCGAACAGAAGCCAAAGGTTATAAGATTACCACTTATAACGTATGTGATGTGTTAATAACCGTATACCGTATGTATATGGGTAAGAACCGTGTTTTTTCCTCTGGTCATCGCTTGTTAAAGGATTGATACTAGGTGTAAAGTTATTGTATAATGTGTGCAGTATTGTCTCATTTTCATACGTTCCATAAATTAGCGATTACGAGTGGACCTCGCTAGGCCTGAGCGGTTTCTATGTGAATAATTATATTTATGCCCATATTTGAATCATTATATAGTTTCCTATGTAATTAGTTCTACTGATATATAATAAGTTATAAACAATATTTTTGAAAAAATAGGTTTTTTTACCGAATCAATTTCCACTTTATTTTGTATGCTGTGCAAACGCACGCAAAAAACATCATTTTAATATTATTATTAAAATTATTTTGAGATTAGTTTGCAGAGTATATTAAAATATATTACATTTCCTGAATTTTCAATTTACTTTACGTCATTTTTGTCACAAAAAAAAGGTTTCTCTTTCGGAAAATACTTCCAGTACGGTTGTAGTAGTCGAAACGAGACGTTGAATGGAATGTTTCAGAGAATTAGTTACCTGTTTACGAATTTCTTTTTCGGATCATGTAGAAGCACGTTTAACAATACGCGAATTGATAATAAAACTTTTCTCGGATTCGGTAATCAGAACAAATCACATGCAGACAGCACGTTTATGTAGCAACATGGACGTGGTGTTTATATCATCGTCGATGGTATTTTGAGCAACATGTTGTGCGTCAACGACTATTATAAATGTAGCAACAGGGCTACATACGGGAAAGGATTAAAAAGTGAACATGAAAAATACATTCACGCTGCGCAAAGTATAAAAGTGGACATTTTGATGAACAATTTGATTTTATCAAGACATCACAATACATTCTTCTGTAGGCTAGTTTTTATAATTATTATAAGTAATCAGGTACATTGCAGTTCTTTTATCTGCAGGTTACACCGCGACTGCTGTTACCTTAAGGAAAATGTCTGACGGCCACCAATATAGCCGTTATAGATAGTATACCTAAAGTTTTCGACGACAAAATATTAGAAATCGGATAGCTAAACTGCGGGTCAGAAATCACGGCAAAACGAATGGTATCTTAAAATATAATTGGAAGGAGGAGTATACCGTATCTGTTTAATATATACGATAATATATTATGTTATATGCGATAATATGCTACTGCTATGCAATGACCTTGGCATACACACACACACACACACACACACACACATAATGTTTGTACGATTCGCACGCATCTGAAGAGCTACTTATTTGATGCGATTTATTTTGGCCTTCTCCTCGTCAAAGTCCACCGACCTACTCGGGGGGTACGCACTATTTATTGTTATTGCCAGTACGGTATTGCGAACGGTGCAACTATCTAGAGGTGCAGCGCAGGTACACGGCATAAAGTATATAGTGGCGTACATGTGACTGCCGCCGACACCACCATCGCCGCCGCCGCCGCCTACAGTAATTTCCCCCGGGAACCTTTTGTCACTGGCTCACTACGATTCCCTCCTCCTCACTTATTCCTGGACTATCGTGTACTACGTCTCCGTACCTTTGCCCGATTTCCGAGACCCTTCTGACATTCCCCCTTCCCCCAACTACTCTCGTCATCGTCCTCGTGTCATGCACCGCAATAATACACACACACAACAAACACACACACACACACACACACACACACACACACACACACACACACATACACACACACACACACACAAACAAACACAAGTGCACGTGGATATTCTATAGACACTGGTCATTGAAAAATTGCACATATCCACACACCCCTGCGTATGGCGGAATCTGCAGCAGAATAAAATAGCAGTCACGATCAACGTGTTTCTATATTGCATAATATGCGCGTGTGGTATGACCAGTACCGGATCCCGGAAATTATACGAAGAAAAAAAAAAAGAAAAATGTGCGGTACGATCACGACAATTGTATTGAAATATTTACTATTCTCGTAGCTTTTTATTTACTATCATTATTTTTCTGCGTTTTTACTGATTTAACCTCGAGACGTCACGTCCGTCCCTGTCCGCTTTGAACGGACCCGCGCAAGTAATAACGTACGCATGATATTCGTATACGCAACCAGTACTCACACACATCACGTTCTTCTTTTGGCAACTGTTCTTACGTGTGTGTATATTAGGTCGTAACGTATACCGTGGTTCTTTTATGTTTTCATCGTAATGTCAGCAAGAAAAAAAGAACGAACGCATCAGTTCAATGTGGGGTATTTTTTCGTTGTACTATTGTTGTTTGTTTTTTTTTCTGCTCTATACATATGGTGTACAAAACAATTATTACACCATCATTGTTTTATCTCACAATTTCAGTTTTATTTTTTATAAAATGATCGGTATACTATACACTATACAGCCACTAGTCAGCACAAACAATAATCGTTATTGTATGCCAAAAAGTCCAAAAACTAAACTACAGTGACGTGAAACACCCTTGTGTAAATCATATATAGGATATGATATTCGAATTAATTTCATATTGGAATAATAAATGTCACAAACATTTCAAACTTGGCATAAGTAGCGCAACGCAGTGCTTCAGTTTTATAATTACACGTAACAAAAAAATATCTTTGTACATTAACGTAAATTAATTTTATGCAAGACGTTCATTTATTGTAGCTGTTTTTTCCTTGTTGTTTTTAAACAACATAAAATTATTTTCGTGTTCTCGGTATTCAAAAATACACGAATCTAAATGGTCACAAAATGAGTTCAATTCTGAAAAGTCCAAGTGCAAGAAGTCTTTTTTATAATGAAATCGTGATTTTCGCGAGTATTATTCTTTGCTCTAATTTAAATAATTTTATCGATGAAATTTCGAGAACATATATAAGTAGGTACTACAGTAAGTTATAAAACTACGAATACTTATTTTATATTATAGTTATAAAACTTTTTGCCTTGTATTTGAAAACGTGCAAATTCAAAAAGTCAAAATACGAAATAATAATAAAAACCAATTATTAAAATGAAACGAAATTCTATGTACAATATATATCTAATATATATATATATATATATATATATATATATATATTGTATGCATAAAGAAAATAAAAGCCACTTTTACTTTGCCGAATTTCATTGTTTTTTAATTTTTATTATTGATTACGAATAACGATGTTTTATTTATTAAAAGTGCTATTATATTATACATATACTGGGTACGAAAAAAAAATTAAAAATAAAATTACTTTTCATAACGGTTGTTATCTAAAACTCTAAAATCATTTAAAAATCATATAGCTGATTATGTAATTGTATTATTCATTGTTGACAACATGAGTAGAAAAAATCCGATAATTATTATGGACATTCATAATACACTCTGGCAATAGAGAGCTAATGATGAAGTGGGAAGAATGGTTAAAGTCCCAATAGTTTTCAAGAACTTCTGCAGTATTTGGCCTGATAAACCTATAGTTTTCTAGTTGAGATACAATGATTACATTACCAACACATCGTTCTCACCGAGAGTCGGGTATTCATGACGAAAAGAATGTCTTTCGCTATGGGCACGTTATATATATATATCCATTTTGTTGTTCATTTTATAATCATCGCCATGCTCTCGTAATGACACCCGTAAGTTATTTATTTCCACATGACATCGACGTATCGCGCGATTATTAAGAATTCTACGTCGTGTTCTACAACACAACTGGGTTTTCAATGAGATAGAACTTCACGGTACGGTATCCTCCTTGTTTACCCCCTTCCCCCCCTTTATTACTTAAGACAACGTTTTGAAATTGATTGCTAACGTATTAAATTCCTGAGCACGGGGAATTTCATAACAATATTTTAACCGAAAGATAAACCGTTGTATAATCTGCAGTGTATACACTTTCAGTTTTTGCGTAGGTACCTAACATACAAATCTGCACAGGCATGAACGTATTTTTGGTTTACTACTGAAATACCGCCAAATTCATATCATATCCTACCGCTTTTGAGTGACACAGTCCCGCTTTCCCCGAAAAACCGAAAAAAGTCTTGCTTTGAAAAATGATGATATGAAAAAAAAATTATGGGTGCTTAAGACCATACGACAGAAGTGAAAACTTTTACGATTACAATTTCATAATCAATAAATCAAAACCCAATGGAAATTAATTATTAATAATACTTATACGGCTGCAGATAGAAGATATCTATTGCGTTGTAAGATTTGATATAATATACGTATTTAGTATTGGTATGGCATATAACATATACACGTTAATTCTTATCATCATACATGAAGTTTCCACTTTAATAGTAAAACATTCATCATAAAGTCAAATGTATAATCCGCGCACGTTAAGAGCATGACCGGGCGGCGGACCGAATTAGTGTCCGTCACGCGCAGCATGCCTCAGTTTGGTTCACCAAAAACCAGTTCACTGTTATACAGTATTGTCCCAAATGTGAACCATATACGCTGTGCTGTAGTGATTAGCACATATGGCTGGCTCGCTAGCCGCATAAGTCAATTAATGGGTATACAGAGCGGTCAGAAGATTTTATTGTTTGTAACTATGATAACACGAAGCGCACTGTAAACAAAAGCAAGAACCACCACTATGGTGAGCGGTGAGGTGGAGGAATTTGTTAGGCGTGCGCGACTGGTCATAACTGGTCTCTTAACGTGCGCGGAGTATAGTATAAGATAGATATAGACTAGTAACTGCTGAAAAATAGTAAAACATTCATCATAAAGTCAAATATATAGACTATAGTCGGGAGCACGAAAAATGATCGCTGCCCGTCATGCGCCAAGCGGCTGTTTTTCTTAAGTGGTTATCAAATTATTCGTGCCCGTGAATACGATACGTACCGACTGCATGACGATACAAAGTTGAGAACCAATGGCTACAACAGTGGGTACGAACCACGGGTTAAATGTTTAACGAAATACGTAATCTGAGTAGACGTTGTATACTATATGCCATACGGTCTACTATTACGGCCGCGAAAATTCGGATCTAGTGTGGCGTCATTTATCAATAATTGTTTTCGATTAGCTAGCGATGTTCGTGCTTGGCTTCGAGTACTTCGACCGTATATCTATTGACCGTGGTCTAGTATGACGTCATTTATCAATAATTGTTTTTTATTGGCTAGCGGTGTTCGTGTTTGTTCCTCTCATGCTTAGTCGACTCGAGCCGACTTGAGCCGACTTCACCCGAATGAGGGTTACCCAATCGAGCGTGACGGCTTAGTTAATTTTAGTACGCGCCTAAAGAAGTTTTTACTTCAAAAACATTTATCTATTCATCACAGCCAAAAGCATTACACTGGTATAATATAGGTACATATTATTATAAATTGAAAATCAACCGTAAAAGCCAGCTCACGATAGCCCATACAAAAAAAAAAAAATGATACATAAATAAGTACTCATGAATATACTATAAATGAACTACGCATTTCATATTATTACTTTAGTTGGTCCGTCACCTACTTAAGTGCTGCATCTCGAATTTGTTGACGTTCTTTACGTGGTTGTTCATGAACCACACCTAATGATACCTTAGTATCTCAACGATAATATTCTATTACATATTTGTATATTTCCTGCGCAGACGTGCTGCACTTTTACCTGTTATCGGTTGTATCGCTAGAGTTACCTAATAATATTAAAAATAACAACTACAATATAATACATAATAGAATGATGGTCATTCCTGAAAAAACTAAAAAACTGAAAACATAATAGCCACCCTAGCTAAAACTATATCCAGGGTGAGCAGTGCGTATACTCGTTATCTTGATGTTCGTGCATTTCTTCACCCGATTTATCCGATGTACTATATATTTACACGTTTACTCGTTCGTTTATAGTGAATTACAACACATTATCAACAAAATATTACAACATTTCCACTGGATGGCTGTAGCGCGATATTTACATGTCTCGAACAAACGAAAATAATATACGTCAGGGGTCTCCGACCTACGGTCCGTGGGTCGGATACCGCCCGTCATGCTTTTTTAACTGGCCCCCAAGCTAACTTATGTTTTGAAAATATTATAAAAATTTTCAAATTATTAATTTCCTATCAGAAAAATAATTTATTAGACTATAAATTAAAGACTACATTTATTTTTTCATGTGTTGTTTCTCACAATTATATTAAAATAAAATATACAGTTTTAATAATTTCAGAAAATAATTCTTGTCCATCCTCGATTAAATTTTCTATCTAAGCATCCCTAAGTAATTTAGCCCATGATTCCAAAGCAAATTTCAAATTTAGCTCTCCGTAAAAAAAAGGTGGAGATGCCTGATATACGTAATACAATACAAACAAATCGGTAAAGCATCGGAACAACGTATACAGAGTTCGCGGAAATTGCGCGTAATCCGACCGTGTAAATCATTCACGCCGTATTGCTCGGGAAATTTCACATCCGTCGAGTGCATAACAGTGCGCATTTAGGTAGTGCACATAATATACGTATCGTCGGTACATCGTTATGACACAGTTCTGTATATTATATGCGTCTGTGTAGATGTGACGGAAAATAAAACTGGGAAAAAAATTGATGGCTGAACTTAGTAAGTTGAATATAAGTATTATTATCATGTAAATTCGTTATACCCGTATATACATGCATGCTGTTTACCACGGTGCATTTCAGGAACGGATGAGTTATGACAAGCCGGTTTATTCTACTTCATTGTTTATGTATTCGCGTATTCACGTATTCTCTCTCTCTCTCTCTCTCTCTCTCTCTCTATATATATATATATATATATATAGATCGCATAATATTTGGTTTCTGGACTTTTTTGGTTTTTAACCACCGTATTATACTATTTCGTTAATGTACAGACATTATGCACGTGATATTAAATGTTACACGTGCAATTATTAGTTATTACACGCATTATCCTATACATTTTTATTTTTTTTATTACTATTATAAGACATTCCTCGTCAACTATAGGCTATCTATATCTAGTGATAATATTTACAATTAATATTTTTGGCTTTTATAACAAGATAACGATTTAGAAAAAATAAAAACGAATAATAAAAGATTAATTAACAATTAATTTTGTACATAATATGTACCAGGAGTAGTGACAAGTTTGGGTGGCTTAGCTTAAGTATTTGTTTATGCAAGTAGGTCATGCGGTCGTCGTGCAGTTGGTAGTGAATTGATCCCGTTGACTTTTGAATAGACTTGAAAAATTTATCAACCAGATTTTTAATGTGGTCTTGAAGTTTTTTTATCTTGAGGTCTTTGTGAATACATTGGTTTCTTACAAATCATGGAGCATTTGTTATTATTCTTAAGGTCTTGTTTTGAAATATTTGAAGTTTTTTTAAGTGGGTATGTGCACATTTGCCCCAGATAGGGCAAGCATAAGTAATCAAGGTATTAGCTTATAAATAAGTAAGGAGCATTTTTTCTCTATATTTGATTTCCTGTTTAAAATAGGGAACAGCATTGCAAGGCGTTGGTATTTTGGTAAGCTTGTTGGATTTTCGATGATATAAGTGCGGCCACCGAGTTAGTCTTTATCCTATATATACAATGTCCATTCGATGTTTTGTCGATGAATTTGAATTCAGGTGAAAGGCATACAACCCATCGATTCATTCTAACAATATTACTGCAAAAGTTTGGATCGATCCTTGAATTGTGTATGTTTATCATATATATATATATATAGATGAAATCGTATCATCACTATCTGATCTTGATATGGGACCAGTTGCACAGTTCTGATACGTCAATTATGAAAGGACAGATATGCTTAATACTAAATACATGTTTAAACTTAAAATTCAAGTTAAGTAATCAAGTTTAAAATTGTAAATTTATTTTAATAACATTTCGGCTACAATAATAAATATAATACAATAACATAATAACATTTGAGCTCAAAATATGTGTGCATGTATAATTTATTGGTGCTAGAAAGTAGGAAATGTACTTATAAAGTGCCAATCGAATATTTCTTTGTACTTCATAGATTTCAAAAGTTGCCATCAAAGTAAACAATATTAAATTATGTATTACATATTTTTCCAGCGATATGTACGTTATATTCCAATTTGTTAATATTGAGATGAATATGACATAACATGTTTTGCAATATTTTTTTTCTATGTGGTTTTTAAACATTTTTTTTTTCAAATAATATGGAATCTTATATATCTTTCATTAGTATTTTTAATATCAAACGAAACAATATGACTAAAGTGTTTGCAATAACTCGCAGCTTTTTAAGAGGATTTTATTTTTTTTTACCTAAGTTTAGTTGAAAGGATCTGCGATCACTTCACCAGGGAGGACCATCAATTTAAAAATATAATTATCGTGGAAAACATTTTAAGTAGGTTCGTACTATGATTTGTTATATCTGTCTATTGCACATAAATTAAATAGAAATATAGACGCAATTTTTTTCCGACAATGCATTGATCGACCTATACATAGTGATGCCAAAAAGATTTAAAACTAGCTTTGAAGTTTACTAGCGAGGCTGATTTTCAAAATCTTATTTTATTTTTTGCCCTCGAGTTCTGGACTAGAAAAATAAATATGTCAATTAAACCAGCACTTATATTGTAGATGACTAATTAGTATTTTTTAAAACACATTTTAAACTAATATTGTATACCTCGACCATATTATGTTGTGTGTTGATGACTGTATACCCCCTAACGCAACGTATTGACATTTCTATAAAGTACATGAAATGTAATCATTAAATTACATTACTCTACTGGGAATTTACATGGTTCGCCCATTTCTCTTTTTGGTATAGCACCGGGTTAGTGTCACGTGCATATACTACTTTATACATAGGTAAATGTATCACATCATCTCTCTAAACGATCGTTCTGCTTTTACTACGGTTACTGGAATCGTACAAAGCAAGCCAATATACATGTTTCCGAAAATGTTTAGTAAATATTTTGCATAAATTGAATTTATCAATTTTAAAAGTGACATTTCATTACTTCTACAAAATTATGAGAAACAAATACTTTTTAGTGTAATATTTCATCGCATATAATTTCTGATAAATTAAGTGTCTATTTTTGTACAAGTATTTTAGCTATAATTTCTAATTCTTCATTAACCATAAATAATAGATAATTCAATAATAAGGATCAAAAACATCCGGAATCCAGGTCTCTATATTGTATTTCATAGCTCCTCCTCACGTGGGGACCGTGCTGGTGGAGCTTTCGAGTGTGACCATGTGATGAGCGCGTTCGTGTATGTGCTTAGTAACAAAACGTTACCTACACATGAATTTCTTATCAATCGTTTAGCATTAATGCGCATCTCGCATGCATATTGACACAGCAATATGTAAATATATTTATACGTGTACAACCGAATGATGATAAACGCCATGATGTTCCACACACTGCAGTATGTATGCATGTATGTACATTGTAAATTTTATGTACATATTATTTTAATTCATTTGATTAGCCAACATGCGTTTATAATTAATAACTTGGTTGGCTGAACTTACTGCGCTAATTACCATTACATTACGTAGTGTACAATATGAGTATATATTTATATATATATATATATATATCACATTATTATGTACTCTCGATGCGCTACAGTCAAGACTATATACATGCGACTTTACGCGAATAGCTTCTACCACAGCTCGAACGAGTACACATACACACATATATATATAAATAAATATATATATATATATATATATTTATTTAAGGTAGTCTCAAATATTCCAGCTAGAACGCATTCACACAACTGCCGCTACCGTGGTCGGTTTGATAACGCGTCTAACAGGCCGTGGCGACAAAACTTTGGTTCGTTTAAAAGCGCTGAATACACTCGTCCTGCATAGATATATACGCACGACGTTTACACGTACAAAATGCTTTAAGCAATCATTTTATTTCATCCCCCTTTCTCCAGAAATAATGAAAATGTACGACGTGCGCCCGAGTGCAACATGCTATAATATGTGCGATATTTGTTAATATAAACGTTGCCGTTTATGCTCGATTGTACTCAAGGTCAAAAAGTTAAAGTTTTACTAAGATAATAACGACGTACTATATATTATAATCACATTCTTTACAGTTGGAGATCTACGTTTTTAACTTAAATTTTGAATATTTTACAATTTTACGCATACATTACATTTTACTATAACAATACCCATGGTCAGTGTACACACAAGATGTACTTATATTAGATGAGATGTCTTGCAAGAGCCGATTAAATTGCCATTGTCTTTAGCCCCCGTTGCAATTACGAATCGAGAAAAACTTGACATAAGATGTCAATTTTGTTGGTTTTATTTTTTATTTTTTGGTTTGTTTATGTATTAATACTCGACAATAACTTAGTCTAAAGGTTAGACGAATAGAAGTGGTTGTTGTCTGTTGCGGGGATGAGGACGAAGGGCGTACTGCACTTCTCCACAATAATATAATAATAATAATAATAATAATAATAATAATAATAATAATAATAATAATAATAATAATAATAATAATAATAATAATAATAATAATAATAATAATAATAATAATAATAATAATAATAATAA
>JAIPRK010002229.1:0-24986 GCA_025469195.1 Chaitophorus viminalis | reverse complement strand
TTTTAGTCCGGTAGAAATTTTTTTAAAGATTTTTGAAGAGTAACTTATGGATAATCTAGTGTTAAAATTTTGAACCTTAAGTATGAGTAGAATAAATTTTATGAATTTTTATCTACAAAATAACTTGTAAATTATCGTGATTTTGACACATTTTATACAAATTTGAGCTTGATGAGCTTATAAAAAAATTTGAGTGTAACGATCTCCGATATTTTCTAGTGAAGATAAGTTAAGCTTATTATAAACCTTGTATTAAATTTTCGAGAATTTTCGGCCAGCCAATTAAATTTTATAGGTGTTTAAAAAATAAAATTTACAAAAGTTTTTAGGTTACGTCCGCAGTTCACATTTAATTTTGTAAACGAAGTTCGCAATTAGTATGGTATATTATCAGTCAAAAACATTTGTCAGCAACTAGTATGGTAACTTTTTATACGCAACTCAAATGTTTCTGATTACTTTGTCCGCAATTCGGAAACTCTGATTCATATACGTATTGTATTGTGCAGTGTACACTATGGACGCTCGGTCGATTTGTCACCGCAGCAGTCGACGCATTATATTATTATAATACACAATATTACATTGTACTAATTTAAATTCTGCCGCATGGTTACGATAATATAATATTCATATGTAAATACGTCGTTGGGTGTAGTGTGTGGCCGGCATTCTGGCTCTGGGCATGATCGTTGAACGGATTATTTTCAGCTGGTCCACTCCGCGGTGCAGACACGTATAGCAATCACAGTGTAAGTGTAGATTTAATATGTAACCACAACCATAAACGCATCACCAAATTCCGTGTAAAAAAAAAAAAAAAAAAAAAACGGCTCAAAAATGTGTAGTTTGTACCTAATATATTTGAATAGTTATAATAAGTCTTTGGACGTCTATATAGATATAGAGTTCTGCTAACAATATACCTCATATCAAGGCCGCGTATTTTAAAACACTATTGATTAGTATTATGCCATTTCCCTACGCGTTTTATAATAGACCTATCACCTATATGGGCTATATGCCTATACGTGTACCAATGTACTTTATTCAATACAGAACGGAAATGCTGTAATATATTTTTATTTTTAATTTTAACGTAAGTAGCTAAGTTCAATAATTATATTAGTTGAACATTTGTGTTCATTGCTCAAATACTAGGTATACACAATAAATCAGTGCTTCTCAACGGGGGCGATACCACCCTCCGGTGAGTAGTGAAGAAGTACTGAGGGGCTGAATTCGTTTTGGGCGGTAGAGGGGGTAGTTATCTCGTTTGAGTTGTTTGACGATATACAAATTTATTGTTAACACCTTCAGCCTTTGGATAAGGATTTTTCACAACATTTTAAAGAATATATTTTTGTCTTTGGAAGTTCCTCATTGGGCCATAAATCCTTCTGCAGATATTGAATTAACAAGAACAGTATCAAGAAGAATTGGTCAAAATGTCCACTAACGAGATATACAAATGGATAGTCCGGCCATTTTTTTCGAGTTCTACCGAGACCAACGAACAGCAATTATTAGATTCTGAACGGAGTCATGGAATATATTGATTTTACAATGATGTGTGTGTGTTTTCTTTTTTTTTTGTGTGTCTGTCATCACGTTTTGAGGCAGTAAAAATGCTTCAATTTTCTTAGATAGCAACTTTTCTGAAAGGAAAGTAAATATAGATAGTACATGGGCAAGTCAAAATCCAACTTTTTCAATACTTATTAAAAAAATCGAAAAAAACGATAAAAAAATTACAAAAACCCGGGAAATTTTACACAAAATCACGTTTTTACAAAATACATTTTTTTAAATGCTCTAACTCAAAAACGAAAAACCGCAAAAGCTTGAAATTTTCACCAAATCTTTATATTGGCTTTCTCTATACATGGTTAAGTTTTCAAAGTATTTTGACATATTTTGACTAATTTATAGACAATTTAAATTTTCGATTTTTGTAAAATTTTTTTTTTTTAAACATCTACAAAATTTAATAGACTGACCGAAAACTCTTGAAAATTTAATACAAGGTTTATAATAAGTTAAACTAATCGTAACTAAAAAATATCGGAGATCGTCTCTCTCAAATTTTTTTTTAAAAGCCCATAAAGCTCAAATTTGTATAAAATGTGTCAAAATCATAATAATTTGCAAGTTATTCTGTAGATAAAAATTCATAAAATTTATCCTGTTCATACTTAAGGCTCTAAATTTTAACACTAGGTTATCCATAAGCTACTCTTCAAAAATAATTAAAAAAAAGTTCTACCGGACCAAAAGGAAAAAATTTTATGACTGTTAGAAATTTAAATTTTTACGAAATTGCATACCATTGTATTATATTTCAATTTAAATATAAAATACTACATTATTATACACCCATTTTAGACAAACATATTAACTCTGTTCAGAATCGTTATTCATATACAATGATATCTATCATTGCATTCAAATTTAACAAATCCATTGTAATAATGACCTATCCTATAAACGAGGTGCAATCCACCCCAACTGTACAGCAGAGCGAGGCCCATCCGGTTCTTTTTGTATATTGTTTTTTAGCTCGCTATTTACTTATAACACTTCATTCTATGTTGCCGACGGTCTCTCAAAAATCTGTTTTCGAAGCACCTCCGAAAGGTAAGTTAAAATAGTTTTATTTATTATGATTTCAAGTTTGCAAGTCTAATATTCGTTTTTCAGGTGTTCGTAAGATAACATTATCTACAAACATTGCGGAGACCTCGGTCACTATAGATGATGTTGTATATGTAATCAATAATGGGCGTATGAAGTTGAAAGGTTTCGACGCGGACGAAAATATTGGAACACTTACAGAGGAATGGGTAAGCTTTGCCAACGCTAGACAACGGCGGGGGAGGGCCGGTCGCGTGAGGCCTGGCGTATGCTATAACTTATACATCAAGGGGCGGGAACGATCATTTGACGATTACGTGCTACCGGAGATGTTAAGAAATGTTAAGAACGGGCTTGGAAGGTGTCATACTTCAAGCCAAGATGCTACAAGTCGGTTTGATAACTCTGTTTTTGGCTAAACTAATGAATCCGCCCCAAAGGAAATCTATAGAAGTAGCTTTAAAAGTATGTTTTATTGTTTCAGTGTATTTTTACGGTATCAGTAATTGAAAACCATGTTCTAATAAATGCGTTTGTTTTCTAGTTATTAACTGATCTGAATGCAATAGATGAAATAGAAAACCTTACCCCATTGGGATTGCATTTAGCAAAATTGCCTATGTCGCCTCTCGTTGGAAAAATGATTATCATGGGTGTCATGTTCAAGTGCCTAGACTAATTTGACAATCGCGGCTAATTTGACTTTCAAAGATCCGTTTTATAAATTTCGTATGTATACAATTTACCTAGTAACGAACATTTTACTATAGTGGCCAGTTAGTTTCTATATAATATTCAAATAAGAAATACAATGAATTAATAAAGAAGACTCCATCTCACAAACTTTGAGCCAAACGTAAAAAAAAATTGGCTTTGACCAACAAAGCACAACTATCTCACTGACCAATACATTTCCAAACATTTCAATTGTCCTCTTTATATTTAAATATTAGATTTACATTTATATATACACAATACACATTTATTATTCAATTATAAACTTTTCATGTATACTATTTTATTTTTATACTAATGAAGTGTGTATGTGTTGGGGGGGGGATGAAAAATATTTTGCTTCTTAAGGGCAGTTTTAAAAAGGATGAGAAGCACTGCTATAAATGATATCACAACTTATTGTGCTATGTGTTTTTTTTTTTACTTGGCACGTTTTTTCACTTCGGAGTTTGGTGTAGCGTTTTGGTTGAGGTATCACTACCTAATATTACTATAGTTGGTGCAGGTAACATCGCAGAGTGTATTATAATGGTATTTAAAGTGTACAAATGTACAATAATAAACGATAATTAAATAAACTCGGTCACGTGTTAGCGTCTTGTCTGCATCGTCAGAGAATGCTGCAGCTATATTATACAAGAGCCTTCGTACACAATTTATTGTGACACTAAATATACGACGACGCACCTATATCCTAAATTAAATATCGTCTCCTTTCTCGCGGGACTAGCGACCCGCTGTTTGGCTGCCGTTCAATTTTCGATAGATTTCGCTTTGAAACACTGTGTAACCGTCTGAGTAATAATACAATATCGCATGTGCTCGGTGAGTTTTACATAATATATATACAATTCACGTGCGCAATGATAATATTATTGTAATGTAATAACAAAATATGCCGCGGTGATCCTGCAGATGCGATGTTATTATAAGTAGTGTATATTGCGTCACCAACCACGACGACTATATTATGTTACAATACATAGAACCGGTCGAATACCTACCGGGTGAACCGAAACGCGTTACTATTTTACTGAAGACTTGGCAATATGAGGTACATACCTATATTACCTACCTGAAAAAAACCACCTGCAGGTCCCAGGACACGCCACGCAACGTATAGTTCGGTCACCGTGAAAACCGTCATCAGTTCCGACCGACAGTTAAGCGAGTGCGCATAGGTCCGTGTTCCCCGATCGACTTCTTTATATAATAAGGATTTATAGCAGCAGGATCAGCGAGCACTATTATACATCGATATCGTATTCGACCCTGGTCAACGACGACATCGCATTTGCAAAACATCGTGTACGTATAAAATAGCGGTAAACGATTATATTATGTATATTTTGTTTTTTGGTTTACAATCTAAATGATATTATAATAATATAAGAAACGTACATCGTGATGAGCAAGGTTAAGAGTGGGTTTAAATTGATCAATTTGTTTATATTTTAATTGATTTATTTTGATGAATTAAACTAAATTTAATTGATTCTTGGATGAGTACTGCAAGGTGTAAAAGGATGATTTGACGAATGCAATGACTTTTGTTCTATCCATTTAATTATTATTATTATTATTATGTTTAGTATTGTGTTACAACAAAATATTTTAATACAATTTTATTGAATACAAATACTATAATATTTATTAAAAAAAAAGATCAAAAATAATGGATAGAACAAAAGTTATTGCAAGAACTACATGCATCTGTCAAATTGTCCTGAAACACTGTTTAGGCGCGCAGACGGGAACAAAAAAAATAATTTGGAGATGAATGAAACCACATTTACTCACGTGTTTAATATTGTTAGAGATTTCACCGAGGCACAGTTTACGCATCTCAGATCGTCTACTACTGCAGGTCCTGCAAGAATCACAGATGAACAGGATAGGTTTTTAATCGGTGAATTCGAATGATATAATATATATATATATATATATATATTATTTATATATATTATTTATAGTTATAAACGTGGTTATAAAATATATTTTTATAGAATTCTTTGCGTACAGTTTTTAATTTTCAGAGTTTGGCACATCGTGCATGTGAGGCCGTGAAGATAAAAACGATATCGAATATCGGCGGTTATCCGTCGATGCTTGTACCAGCTAAAATGACGTATAGGTAGGTACCGTGGTTATAGCAACGTATTTAGGATTTTTCCAAGTTGGGTATTTATACTTACTAAACACTAATTATTACGTTAATTACAAAACGTGCATAGTTTTACTTGTAACGTTTATTATATGGTTCGATAAGGATAAATAAAACAAGGTCTTATAACATAGAATCATATTTACACTTCTATCACCACTTTTAAGAATCTCAAACATTCATGAAATATATAAGTTGTATTATATAATGGAAAAATACTTTTAGGATAAAAATAAGCTCAAGGGGGACTGAGATATTATCACCATAAGTCCATATCCCTTCCGTATATAGATACGCCTCTGTCCGCAATGATTGGGGTATTTCTCAAGCGGTAATATTTTACGTTATCCTTGTCGCAGCGACGAAGTGTTCGAGACACGGCTATCTGTAACAGTGGTTATTCGAGAGCTCGTTTTCGTCGATTTTTTCATTCCCGTTCTATCGCACTCGGCTTTTTATCGCTCTCCGTGAACTGATAAGTGACACGAACAGCGCGGACAATTAATGATTTATTATCAGAGATATTAAATATCTCTATTGTACATTCCCTGTGCATGCCTACCTACACAACACGTACAATATTAATATTATCTATGGGGTAAATCTTGTAAACATGCGTTCAGCGGTGTTAATATAATTATAATAATACGATGACACGTATTCGTGGCCGTGCTTTATCGCATGGACCGATTCGGTAGAGCAGGCAGTTTCGGCGAGAAAACCGAGTGTCCTGGTCGATGACTGTCGTACAATATAATATTATATTCTGTAATGCTGACCCGTCGTCGACGTGAAAACAGACGGCAGTAGGCGAAATAGAAAGAAAAAAACGCGGTGGTACGTGCTCGTTCTTTATTTCAATCGATATAGATTTTCGCATTCAATAAATACCGAGAAGGCTAGAACCCGGTAAGGATTGTGAACATTGTAATAAAATGCGAACTGATTGTATGATATTATGTACATCATGTGTACCCAGTGGCGCGGCTTTGGGGCTGAAGCCCCCCAAAAAAAAAAATAAAATATTTTTCACTAAATTATACATTATTATATAGCATATTTTCACAAATATAGTACTACGCAATGATGATTAATTAAACGTATAATATGACATGTAATAATAATAATAGTAAAAAAAATTACCATCTATAATTTGTGGCAATTATTTACTCGCAGCGTGTAAAGAAAATAGGAAAATGTTTAAGTCCCTCCCTCCCTCCCTCCCACCTACCCCCCACCACCAAACAAAAATCCTGTGTGTACCTATCCAAATTCAACGACGACGAAAAAAATCGTCTAGCGTTCATCACGTATATTGTATATTAGTAGGTAATGTTACATTATCATAATATCGGCCATATCTTTTTCTCCGTCCAGCATGATCCCTGTCGTCGGTTTACTGTGGACGTGTCTGGCGAGTTTCGTGGCGATCGGATGGGTCGACGGGCTCGACAACGGGCTCGCGCTGACGCCGCCAATGGGATGGCTCGCGTGGCAACGTTATAGGTGCATTACCGACTGCGAGACGTATCCTGACGAGTGCGTCAAGTAAGTGATTAGTATACATTATATTATAATTATATTTTTCTTTCATCAACGGTAATAATATATATATATAGTGTTATATCAAATGTGATTTGATATCAATGAAAACATTCGAAACCCGTTTTTGTACGCCGCCGCTGTAGGATAATAAATTAAAATACAATATATTTTGCTTTCTATTTTATATGATGACCGCAGAATTAACTAATATCACGTGACTTTAAGCTCGGCCGTAAAGTTACCGAAGCTTATGGACGGGAAAAAAATAAAATAAATAATAGACATTATCTATCCGAATATATATTTTTTTATTCGGCTATATAACCCAGATTGAAATTAATTGCCTTTATAGTATTTCTATTCTGACTCCGAAGAGGTATACCTATATGTGTACACAATATCAATATTATAAATTTAAACACATTTCAATGACAATATTTATAAGTAAAGTATAGATTGCAACAGTAAAAGTAACCCCACAAGGCTGGTTGGGTAGCCTTCTGAGGTTCTGGACGATTCAGGAGTTTGGACCATTTAACTAAACCTAATTAATATTTTAATTAATTTTAATCAAATAAAACGTACAATTATAGTTCACGCTGATAAAACACGTAGATAATTTAAAAATGATATAATCATATAATGTCTTGCGTTAGATTTGGTAGATAAAACACAAACGTATGCAAAGCAGATTTTCTGGAATATCCTATACTATATAATATCTATGAGTATAACATTTTGTAGTCATATTTTATATACCCATGGTACACATTTGTACGTCAAGAGACAATTCGATTATAATATTATTGTACACGTTTTCAGCGAACAATTGTTTATGAGGGCAGCAGATTTGTTGGTGAGTGAAGGATACGCAGAATTAGGTTATCAATACGTCATCGTGGACGACTGTTGGTTAGCCAAAAACAGATCAGCTAGTGGAAAACTGCAAGCCGACAGCAAACGGTTCCCAAGTGGTATCAAAGCGCTATCAGACTATGTGAGTGTATACCCGGGGATACCCCTGCGGTCAGGGATGAGCAATATCTTATAGATACATTTGTATCTTGAATCTATTTTATTTTGTTTGTTCAAAGACACAAGTTGGTATACAATATACAAACAAAAATACATTTTTTTTCTAAAATATAATAAAAGTTTTGGAATTTTTAAGTTTCCATATATAATTCACATAGTTGAATGAAATATGCACATGTTTTGTAAATCAAGTTTTAAAGGAGTAGATAATACTTTAGTTTTTTTACAATATATGGAACAATTTACCTATTGTTGAATTTATAACAAAAAAAAAACTTATCATTAAAAATTAACACACATTATAAGATAATGGTGTATTTAAAATAAAGTATTAGGTAATGTAGTTGTTTAATTTTTTTTAACTTTTATTTATTAAAAACAAACAAGCTGTAATATTATAAATATTACAATGAGTTGCGTCGACATTAGATGACTTATAGATACACATGAAAAAAAGCAGCCGCCCAATGGCAACACTCTATAATTTGATAATTTATAATCGGTTTAAATTTAAATTTTTATTTTATTGAATCTAATAAAAACATATAATATGCTCCATAATAAATGTTCGGGCATTGAGAATAAAGAATATTGAAATTCAACGCATTTTAATAATTTTACCGACTTTAAAAAAAAATGTATATTCTAGTATTTAGTATCTTATTAGAAATGTTAAATGTATCTTGTATTTTTGGGTGAAAATCTGTGTATCCAGTAACTAGGATCTAGATTTTTTTTTTCGAGTATCTTGTCCATCCCTGCCTTTGGTAATATCTATAGGCTACCCATAAGTATTAATTTATGAACGTTTTCTCCATTCGATTCGAAGGTATTCGACAAATAGTCAAATAATATCTTAAGGGTCTTCGTCACCAGATTTTCCGAACGTTACGATGGTCTTTGAATTTTCAAAAATTAACATTGTTCAACTTATTCGATTTTAATTTTGAATGTACACTGTCACTCAATCGAACAACAATTTACCGTCAATATAGGTACATTCTAAGGGTCTTAAATTCGGATTGTACGAAGACTGGGGCACGAAAACGTGCGCAGGATATCCAGGAGTATGGGGCTACGAAGAGGCAGATGCCAAAACCTTTGCTGAATGGGACGTGGATTACGTCAAACTAGACGGATGTTATTCAAACGTCAGACTCATGGATAAGGGTAAAACGATTTTTTTTTTTTTTTTATCCACTTCTACCGTAAACTAAATTACAAAATTAATTAATCTTAATAACAATAAGTAATACAATATAATACGTTTTGGACATACCGAATATTATTCTCGTAATCGCATTCAATTTAATAGTACACAGACAAGGTCACGAGGATTCGGAGGGAGAATAGCAGACCATGTACTAACTACTATATTTCACAATGTCATTCATTTACATTTTTACATAACTTAACAAAGTTCAAGTGGATAAATTATTTATGTATCTAGAAAAGTTAAATAATTTATAAAATGTCTTTTAATTACGAGCGCTTCTTATTAGACATTACTCATTAGCGATAAGCGGCATCAATTCATACACGTTTTTACGTATATTTGGAGGATCATTTATAACGTAAAACATTAAAATACTTGGTTGTTTATGAAGTTTAAGTCAAATTAAGACATTTTGAAAGAGTGTATAAAAATAACCACTAAATTAGAAATAACTCTTGGTACAGGTTATCCTGAATTTGGAAAGCATTTGAACAACACAGGAAGACCAATGGTATATTCTTGTAGCTGGCCTGCTTATCAAGAAGAAAAAGGAATGTTAGTAAGTATCAGTACAAATGTATACGTATTTAACTTAATTGCTGTAAACTATCCACTGTAATATTAATAACAGATTGATTATGCATCAATGGCCAAACATTGCAATCTTTGGCGTAACTATGACGATATCGATGATTCTTGGGACAGTATGATAAAAATAGCAGATTATTTTGCACAGAAACAAGAGTTCTGGGCAAAATATGCTGGACCCGGACATTGGAATGATCCAGACATGGTACTAAATATTATAATCAAGGATTTTATGTCATTTAAAATGTGTAAAAAATTTATTTTATTTTAGCTTTTGATTGGTAATTTTGGGTTGACATATGATCAAAGTAAAACACAAATGGCTATTTGGGCCGTGTTGGCCGCACCGTTACTTATGTCTAATAAGTTAACAGAGATACGCCCAGAATTCAAAGAAATTTTACAAAACAAAGAAGTTATTATGGTCAACCAAGATGCACTTGGTATACAAGGCACTAGAGTGTTTAGGGTTTGTTATTTTATAAGTTAAATTTGTAATATTCATTGATAATAAATTTGTCAATAAACGTGAGTTCATTTATTTTAGGACAAGGGTATCGATATTTGGACCAGACCAATTGAACCCATTAATAATGGGTACTATTCTTATGCAATAGCATTTGTAAGTCGTCGTGTTGACGGTGCTCCTTATCCGTACAATATAACATTAGAAGATTTGGGTCTAAATAATCCTCAAGGCTACACACTTATTGTAAGTTTTTTATTTGTTAGTGTAATTTTTATACTAATGATTTAATCAATATTCTATATAACTGTATATTTTTTAGAACCTTTATGAAAAAGAAAAAAATACAACTCCATGTAATTTTAGTCCAAAATCTACAGTTAAAGTTCGTGTCATTCCTTCAGGTAATGAGATAAAAATTTTAAAATTAGATATTAATCCGTTTTATTAATCACTTATATGAATTGAATATTTTATAAAAACTATGTTTTAAAATTTATATTCCGTTAATATTTTTTTTGTTTGTTTGTTTAATTAGTACATTTTTTGAAATCCTAACAGGTGTAGTATTTTTGCGGATGACAGCAGAAAATTCTGTTAAACCATGTCAAGATAACAGCAAAAATAACTACTTTAAGTAATACTGGAATATTCTAAGGCGATAGAAATAAAAAACATGTTTCATATAGTAAAATATATATTTTGAATATTTTTTAACCAAAAATGTTTTGGCTAAACAAAAAAAAGAACCATAAGTGTTGTTCAATATAAACATTTGTTAACAAAATATGATAAAATTAAATTAGCATATGACAAAGTTCTAAGATACATTATAAGTATATGTTTTATTGTTTATGGTAATTGTTACAATCAAAGATCTCACTTGTTTTATATTTCTGGAACATTGGAAATCACCAACAAGAACATCACCTATGAACAAAATTATAATAATCATTATAGTAAAATTTAGTAAAAATACAAATAAATAATACCTATAAAACCATTATTATAATTATTGAAGTATAAAAACTATTGTTAAAAATGAAACAATTGAAATAATTTAACAAAATAATCAACTCAATTCATTCATTAATAAATATTTGTTCATATAAGTATTATTTTAATGGATAATTTATTTATTTATTAATGAACGGACATAAGTCAATTTTTTACAATTTATGCGATAAGATACAATAATAATTAAATATAATATTTAAATTACAATCATAATATAATATTAAATTATAAAATTTCTTTTAAATTACTTTTATTGACAGCAATTGGATCAGGTAGAAGAAATACTGTTTGTTTCCAATGAGTGGGTGGTGAATATGGAGCTGTAGATAATATTACTGAATTTTCATTATCAAACCTTGAATCAAAATACCCGACTATACCAGTCATTAAGCATGTTTTGTTTACATTTAACTTGAATTCCACTTTAAAGTTAGTAGAATTTGTATCACACGTATACATGTCAAAAGTACAAAGTTTATACTCTTCAGTAATAACATGCTCAATAGGTACAATTTCAACTTGTGCTTTATTTAATGTTTCTGTTCTTAAAGATGGCATACGAAAACCATAAACATCTGACCAAAATCCTAATATTTCATCATATCTATCTGTAATTTTTATAATAAATTTAAAATAAAATAAAATTAAAAAATATAATACTGAAAAAATCATAAACATTAAAAAATGTAGTTAAATTTAGCTCACATCATCTAATAAAGTTCGACATTTCAAATGAGATCATTGCTTGTGAACCATTACTTACATAGAAAAAGCATGACTGTTAATTAGAGAATTAAACAAACTAAAAGTAGTTATCAAAAAAGTAATAATGTTGCAAGTTGTAAAGTGAGTTGAAATCTTAAATATTTCAGGTAACTTAAAATAATATTTATCACTAAACTAAAGTACATAGAAATTAATGACAAGTATTTAGTTATTATTTGTTATTAATACTTGCCTGTATCACTTATACCACTGATAAATAAGTTACATTCATTGGGTAACATGATACCATTTTTGTTCAAATACTTGTCACGAGCAAATATCAAACTATCCAACATAGATTCAAACAGCAAAAAATATCCCATCCATTCAGAAACAATAGCATCAACTTTGTCTACAGGTAAATTGACATCCTCTATTCTTCCTTTGATAGGTACAATAATATCATCATATCCATTTTCTCTGAAATATTTACATAATAATTTATTGATATAATACAATATAATATTTATTATTTTTTGTTATAAATTTTATAATAATATATTAACAGATATTTTGTACCGAAAGTTGTCCATGGCATTATATAATATATCAGCTTCATCAACAGCCAAAACTTTTACTGCTTGAGCTTTTGCCATAAACATAGAGAGTATTCCACTACCTGTACCCAAATCTAACACTGTTTTACCATTAAATGAAGGTGTATTCAGTAAAATAGCTGAACTATAACTTTCAGTTCTCACTTTGTCCTAAAAACCACATAAACTTTAATATACTTCAATTTGTTTTACTAAAAAATAAATAATATAATATTCGAATGTAAGTGTCTAAATTTCATTATTAATAAAATCAAGGGTTTAAATCTAGCTGACAGTATAACAAAAATCTTAATTTTGTCAATTAAATTTTTAATATTATATTTCTAGTTTTAAAACCCTAATACCAAATGAACAAAGAAATTAAATTAAGAGAATATTTCTAATAAATATATGTCATACCTTTTTGTAAAATATTATCGTACAAAGAAATTTTATTAGACTGATATTACTAATTAAGCTGCTATAACATTATAGTAAGACAGTATTTTACAAAATGAATATAAAATTATTTTCTTTAAATCTATTAAAAGATATTTTAAATATTATATAAATATTTACAAGAAATACTTTTGATGTTTATGTAATGGAATACTGTTATATGGCCCACCAGATATATAGAAACAGTAAAATATGCATATCACATTATCTTAAAACATTTTATATAGTTTTAATACCGAGGATAGAAATGTTTATAAACTTAAAAAATATAACCTAATTTTGTTTATAATAATGCATGACATTTTTTTTCTTGTATAGAGATAGTTGATGTGTAAATTTAAATAAATTACTTTAAGCATTTCATAATGAATGTCAACGGATGAATAAGAACCAAAATAACCTTGGTCATCTTCAAGATTGATTGTAGAAGCTGTGTTTATATAATCCTCAGGTCTACCAGACAAAACTTTGGTCAGTGTATCTTTCATTTGATTAATTTGATCACGTGCATCAGCAAGCTCTTTTTCTTTAATTTCCAGCTGGAAATATATTTTTTAACATTATTTCAATAAAAAATGAATATATATTTCACATATTTACATATAATTTTTTTTTATATATATTATATACCTGTTTTGTAACAGTTTGTATTTTATTTTGTATGTGACTAAAATGTTCAGAGGACAATGTAAATTGGTTATTTTCGAAATTTACAGTATAACCAGACTCTGAGTTCTTATCTTCTTCAATTACATCATCAATATCTATAACAATCAAACAAAAACCCACAATTTAACTTTAAACAGTTAAAATACAATACATAACAATACATAATTTCTTTCACAATTTAGTATTTATTTGTACAATCAACTAATACAATATGATTGTTTTAACATAATTTTCAAATATTTATGTGCATAGATGTTTTAAAAAATGAAATACAATGTGATAATTAATGAAATAGATTTAATTTTGAAGATAAGATTGTATAATTAAAATTGATTTAAGTTTAAATAGAAACATAAAAAACTAAACATTTAAGGTAAATTAAGCAAATTTTAAATTGTCTTACCAATCATTAGCCAAGGATCATCTTTTAAAACAGGTGATAAGTATTTATCATCATTCCATGGTTGAGAATCAACTTCAAAGAGTGAACTAGGATTAAAATTGTCATCTTCTTGTACTTGAGTTCTTGTGTAATTGATGCATTTAATATATGAATAAAAATCCATATTATACTTACGTTTTGCAACTGAAAAATCAAAACTATGATCCTTAGCACAGTGAACTATTGCTTCTGGTACATCATCAAATAGTTGTTCACAAAATAGGCATTTAACCGATTCAGGTCCATTTTCCACCCAATCACCAAAACTATGGTCAGAATCTGAATCGTTAGACATCTATACAAATATTTAAAACCATTAATAAAACTTTTGAACTTTTTTAAAGAATTAAAACCAAGTATATCTTAAATGTTTTACCAAACATATGTATACACTATACAGCTAGTAGTTTTGCTTAAGCTAAAAATAAAATATTACATTATATTTTAAAACTATTCTATGAAGGTATCTAGTGTACATTTCACAATAGAAAAAAAAATTATGTGTTAGACTATGTTAAGCTATAAAAAATTACAACTATACTTTATAAGTACAACATTTAATTGATTTACTTAAATTTGTATAATTTTAGTCTAATGAATTTTTGATAAAAATTAATCTCATCTTTATCGGTCAAACCTTGGCAGAATCATTGATGGGAATTTAAAAGAACAGCGTAGAAACTTTTAAAGGCAATGAACACAATACCAAAATCAAAACGATTTTAAAACAATTACATTAGGAAGCACAAATGACAGTGAAGAAGTAAACACCATTGACGGTAAATGCACGTAGGTACTAGTAGAACCATATTATATTAAGTAGATTTAATGGTTTATAAATTACAAATTATACTTACAGCTGCTAACCGATCATAGGTGAAACGAGTTACAAAATAAGAATATTAAGAATACAGAATTAATAAAACACACGAACTTAACGCAACAACCGATTTGAAATGTTCAAAACATGTTTTAATGTTTGAATAAGAACCTAACCTGGACGGATAACGATAACGCAATCATCGACAACGGGCTTGATTGATAACAGTTCATGATACCACGGGATACCACCACCACGAAACGTTAACCGTAATCCTGGTCTCGAGCAGAATAAAAATCGAACCGTCGTCTCGTCTCGTATAGGTACAGTTGTATTCGTCTCGTCGCCAATCGCCATCCGCGGCCTCTCTTCACCGCATCTCACCTCTCTACCACACCACCCGACCATTCACCGACTCTCCGCCGCCGCTGATAGCCGATTGCGGTTACACACTCCGACACTCGCATTACCCCGGGCCCAGTGATTCGTATTTACCATTTTACGTTCGTCTTTACGATTATAAGACATTACCTATATATACGTATAAGCACGTACGCCTATAAGTATACATATATATATATAGTCGTACCGCAGTCGGTTTATAGTTCCTTTTTTGGCCAAGCCGTTTCCGTTCTCAATAGACGTGTTTGTAATTAGTTTGGAGTAGGATAGTAATTATTTGTGTGGCCTATGTGCGCGTGACACGACATTTCTACAATTTTCTACCAGACCATATGGCGTCAACTTATCGTCGTTTAAATCAATTCGTCGCGGTGGGTTTAAGCGCGGCCTGCGGTAGTCTAGCCACGTACTACGGTTTCGCCAACCGTTTGTTGAACGTCGACGATGAAAAACAGTTTTATACCTTATTCGAAAACAAAGAATCAAAGTGGGATTTCAACTGGGACAGGTAAGAGCGTTTATTACTCGTCCGTAGTATGCAGGTGACGGCATAACATTGTGTATTCATATTTCATCTTCTTAACTGTGGACTTTTTGCTTTGCTATAACGTCTAATTAATGTTCGACTGTGACTGGGGTGTGTTTTTTAACATTTGCAGGTGCTAACTCAACCTCAATTTAAATTATATACCCATCAGTCTAACTGTAACACAAAAAAATATTGCTTTCCCCGCGATGGAGACGAAAAAGCGAAGTGGTCGCCAGTCGTCGGCTAAAACGAAAAAAGAAAACATCCAAGTGATTGTGAGGTGTCGTCCCATGAGTTCTAAAGAAGTGTCCAATGGCTATACTGAGGTTGTGAAAATAACCAAAGAAGATAATTCAGTTGCTGTTGCTGTTCCGAAAAATGATGATTCTGAGTATAAACAATTTACATTTGATTCTGTTTTTGATTGGAACTCCACTCAAGAAGATCTGTACTCGAAAATGGTTAATCCTTTGATTGAATCAGTTTTGAACGGATTTAATGCTACTATATTTGCTTATGGTCAGACTGGAACTGGTAAAACGTATACAATGGAAGGAATCAGAGATGAAAAATTACCTTTATCTGGTCAAGACAATCGTGGTATAATACCACGAACATTCGAACAGATATTTCAAACCATTGAACAGTCAAATAATAAACAGTATTTAGTATTTTCTTCTTATTTGGAGATATACCAAGAAGAAATTCATGATTTATTAGAAGCAAAATCCAAAGGAAAGTGTGAACTTCGTGAAGACAAAGATGTTGGTGTTTATGTGAATAATTTAAACAAATATATTTGTAAAAACGTTCAAGAAATGTTAAAAGTTATGCAAGAAGGTAACAAAAACCGAACTATTGGTGCAACAGACATGAATGAGCATAGTTCTAGAAGCCATGCTATTTTCACTGTAACTGTTGAGATTAAAAGTTCTACTGAACGTATTAGAGTTGGAAAGTTGAATCTTGTTGATTTGGCTGGTAGTGAAAGGCAGAACAAAAGTGGAGCTACTGGTCAACGACTTAGAGAAGCTGGAAAAATCAATCTTTCGTTGTCTACATTAGGAAATGTTATACATGCTCTTGTTGAAGAAAGCTCTTCACATATACCATACAGAGATTCAAAACTTACAAGACTATTACAAGATTCATTGGGAGGAAATTCTAAAACATTAATGATAGCTAATATTGGGCCAGCCAGTTATAACTGGGATGAAACACTGACTACTTTACGTTATGCTAACAGAGCAAAAAATATACATAATGCACCACGTGTTAACGAAGATCCCAAAGATGCTTTAATCAGGCAATATCAGGATGAAATATCTAAATTAAGAAATATTTTAAATGACAAATCATCAAAAAAAGTAACTAAAAAAGAAAAAAACTATGATGTAGAAAATCTTCAAGAGCATACAAAATTCTTAGAAAAACAGCAGCAGGATTTAAATGAAAAGCGTAATAACATTTTGGAAAATAAAGACAATCTATCAACTGATGATCAAAATAGAATGTTGTATGATATAGAACTAGAGAAAGCCAAAGTTGCAGAAGAAATGGATTTTATGGCATCATTGATAACTCGTATTCAGTCCATGGAAAGTAGCTTATTGAGAGGAGGTAAATCAATTACAGATCATTTATATGAGCAACAAAGTCAAATTGATAAGCGTAATAAAGAAATTCAGGAAGAAATAAGAATGGAACAAGAACTAGCTAAAAACTTGGAAGAAATTGCTGGCTATACAGAATCAATTAGAGAAACCTATTCAACATTACTGGAGGAAGTAGAATCTAAACAAGCTAAGTTTGATAAGTTAATGGGTCTTTATCAAAGTCTTAAGGGAGAATTAAAAGTAAAAGAGGAAGAATACTCCAATCAAAGAAGAGATATTGAATCTAATCAAGAAGCAATGACTCGCCAATCAAAACTTGGCAATATAATAATGTCAAATTTCATACCTCAAGATGAACTTCAAAGTGTTAAGGATAGGTTATATTATGATGATGATACTAATGAATGGCGCATGGTTAGTAACCAATTGGAAGGTCATACACGAGGATGCATTAATGGTGTGATAAATACCAGAAGAAATGAAAATTTAATAACATTGAATTTACTTACACTTGAACATAAACTAGAAGAGTATAAGAAACCAGAAATTTCCCCTTCGTTATTATCAATGCTTGATGAAGCATTGAAAGTTGAGGATGACTTACAAGTTGATGCATCTATTGCTGAACGGCCAAAGAATATTCGAAGTGCTATTGGACCTAAGATTAAACCAGCTTCGAATAAAAATTATCCAAGAGCACGAGGCTTAATACCAAAATAAAACATTTGCTGGACATTTGAATTTGTGCACCAAATAATGTTGTTAATATTATATTTAATTATTTAAATACTAACAACTACTATAATAAGACTGCATTATGAAATTTATATTCTGCTCACTAAGATTGTTTTTTAGTTAAATATTTATTTATTGCTTTTATATCTACTTTCACATATTCCTAGTCACTTATAAGGAAACTTTATTTTGTTTTAGTTACCTATTTTCTATTAACAGTTTGCTTTATAACCTCAATTGTTTTTTAATTGCTTCTCGCAAAAGAAGTGCTAATCAAAACTAACTTAGTCATATTGTCTAGTCTTTCTGCACTATGAATGACATAATAAATTATATTTCTTATAACCCATTTGTTATTTATTTATTCTTGACCTTGTCATTTTCACTTAAAAGTATATATATGATTGTGTTCGTCAACATATACGTTTTCCAGACGAGATCCAAAGAGCCTAGTGAAACCAGTTGACCCAAACAACTCCAAGTTACAAAATGAGTATAATGAGAAAATTGCAGCAAAAAAATCTAGTGCAACGAGGCACATTTTTCTTATTAGACATGGGCAATACAATTTAAATGGTGAGACTGATGAAGAAAGGAAGTTGACTGAACTCGGTATGTATTACCCAGAGTTAATTATAAATAATTATAAAATTACATGCATGATAAATACTACAGAGTTGAGGTATTTATTTGAAATATTAATCAATTGTAATACAACAGTAGTAAATTAAAAAATACAAGTAAGTACTTATATTTTAATTTGTATTGATATTATTGTTCTGTAGAATAAAATATAAGTAGATGATCGTATTTTGTTAAGTACAATGTTACTATAAAATGCGAAGAAAAAAAACTTATAAACAAGCAATGGCTATTAAATAATTCAATGCATTAGTCAGGTTGTAATCAATATTGTCATTAGATCAATAACCATTTGCAAAAATAACCAACAATCCTTTAGGTAGGTATTTTTATTTTTATATATTATGATTTATGATTATTATAGTATCAAAATCAATTATTTTATTGGTTATCTACTTGATAGACTTATATATTATTTAAATAAAAATGAAATAGATTTGATTTTGAATTATGTGTTTATAGGAAGAAGACAAGCTTTGTTGACTGGTGAACGCTTAAGTCAATTGAACTATCCATGGACGTCAATTACACAATCAACAATGACACGTGCAATGGAAACTTGTTCATTGATCCAAAAACATTTACCGGCCAATGTACCCTTAAGTTCATCTGATTTATTAAGAGAAGGAGCTCCAGTGCCACCAGATCCACCCAGCAAGCATTGGAGACCTGAATTAAATGTAAGTATGAATATAAACAAGCTTATAATACAGTACCTACATTGTTTATTTATATAATTTAGCAGTTTTATCGTGATGGTGCTCGAATTGAAGCTGCTTTTCGGAAATATATTCATAGAGCTCCACCAGAACAAAAAGAAAATTCTTTTGAAATAATTGTATGTCATGGAAATGTTATAAGATATTTTGTTATGAGGTAATCATTACATTTATGTATTCATCTTTGTAAATGATAAATTTTTAGTTGTGTACTATTTGTTTATATTATACAATTTGGTTTTTACTTAATGTACCTACATTAAAAAAAAAAAATTCTGTCAATACTTATATTATTTTTTTATATATTTTAGAACATTGCAATTAACACCAGAAGCTTGGTTACGTTTGGGTATAGATCATGCAAGCATTACATCGCTTTCTATTTATCCTAATGGACGAGCATCTTTAAGAAGTTTCAGTAATTCAGGTTTCATGCCACCTGATGCTATTAGTTCTTAAACAATAGTTTATAATATTTAAATATATTACTGAAAAATGTTTTTAATAATGGAGACTGTTTTTAATGTTAGTCTGACTTTTTAAACTAAGATAAAATGTTTCCAATTATTGATGGAGACATCAATAAACATGAATTTAAATTTAAAAAAACTGGAGTATTTTATTTACTCGACTTTTTACAATATTAAGTTGATCATTTTAGGTGTTTTTATCAACAAAATTTCATAATTCTATGAAAGGCTTTTATTTGTGTAACATACTTGCATTTGCCTAATTCAAGTATGTTATTATTTTTTTTTTTTTTTTTAACCAGAAATTTCTATTCTTAGGTTATCTATATCTTGGGATATTTGACAATTTATATAGGTATTATTTTTAACAGATTAACATGATAATTAAAAATATTTTTATAAGAACTAAGATAATTAATAATTGGTAATTTAGTTATACTGAAGTAACAATGTGATTACAATAATATCCTAATATTTACATACTTACAATAAGTATGTTATTAATATTTATTATTTATTATTATGTATTAATAATAATGTAATATGTATTGATTATCATTCATTACCTACTCTCCATAATTTATTTATTAGTTTTATTGAAGAGTTTTCTTTTAACAATAATTGCAACTAGCTTTAATTAAATAAAATATAGTATACTTTACTAATAGTTGGATTAGAATACTAAAATTAATTGTTCTTAAAGTGCATGTAAAGTACTGTTATAGCCTAGCGGCATAAGGTGACTGTGCGTAATTGTACGATCACCGGTTCGAATCCGGACGGCACAGCCGCCTGGTGAGAAGATGCCGCTATCATCCCCTCCCAAACTAATACATGCAATTGAGATTTGATAAAATAATCGTTGAGATGTAATGGTCACAATGCCAAAATCTCCCTAACAAAAAAATAAATAAATAAATAAAGTGCATGTGTCTCTTTAAAGAAATATAAATACCAGATATCAAATTTAAATTACAGTAAATTACATTTTATTTATCCATGATGATTATTTTGAATTTTTTTTTTTTTTTATTTTGTGTTATATATTATTTATATATTTACATTAGAGCTGCTTCCAAAGAAAATCAATTATTTCAAAATGAACTTAAGTCTATGGAACTTAATTATTATGTAAAGATTGTGGTAAGTCTTGGATTAAAAGATTTAGATAGTCCGTGACATCCATCAACTAATAACAAATACTTATTTCAATTAGTAAGCACATATTCATCAAAATAATATAAAATTATTGAAAATAAAACAATTTTAGGTGTACAAAAAAAAAATCTTATTATACTACTGCAGATACCTACTAACATTTGCATCTAACTAAAAATAGTTTACGATTTTCGAAATAACCTTTCAATTACCCTACACAGCGCCATCTTGAATTAGCAGATGCTTGTTCAAATTTTTACTTCGGTGATGTCTTAACACTGCAGTCAAGAACGGATTTCGGAAATTGAATAATTTGTTACGGGTAAGTATAGTTACGGGAACGGGGTGGAAGAGCAGACTTGCGTGGGCGAAAGAAAATATCGTCGTGACGTAGATCAGGTTTTTTTGTAGTGTCCCATTGCAAAATACAGTGGGACTGATGCACAGATTTTTTTCCCAGTACTATGTAACGATATATGACTTTTTCGATAGCCATAATTCACTGTTGTATTAATTCTGTTATTTTTTTTTTAAATTTGAGAGAAATCAAACCTGGCGTATACTTAAACGCCCGATTTCGATTATAATTTGTTACTTGCTCTGGTCTAGATATTATCTGTTTACGCCACTGCAATGAATTTTTTGTTCTTTATTTTTTTTGTCTAATAAGAGCCTCAACAACTAATTGGCCGTGTGTTCAACAACCATGTCCAGTTATTAGTCATGGTGCTAGATAATATTGTATTTTATTACTTCTGTTCACTTCGTTTTGTTGCTGACGCCATCTGCAAGGCCAAATGTTTAATTTAACAACAGCACAAATGATCAATCATCATCTAAAGCTCAATTTTCACGCGTAAGCGAGACATTTTGCAAGAACGTATCACACGTGGATGTCTACAAGTTGCAGCATCAAATAAATGACCATAGGCACTATACATCGCAGTTGCGTTTTCGATAAATGCCGTGTTCAGAAAAATTTCGACATTCCGACCGACGACGACGTCGTGTTCATAGCAGACGCTGTTTCTAGTTGATCAAAATGTTGATTTTCTGAATTCTAGTGTTGGACGCACATCAAAATGCGCTATTTCGTAGAACTTCGAAAATGTGGATTGTATATTATTAACACCCTCGAGAAAACAATCAAAACCAATGACATTACATTATTGGACTCCGACAGCGAAAAATGATTAGGAAGAATTGTATTTGTTTTACGAATACCTAATCAATTACATCATGTTTCTACACTGTTAAACTTCGTAAAACAAAAATAGACGTATTGTTTTTTTTTTTTTATAATGGTACTTTTTGAAATGGTATCTAAGTACTTGCCGCCATTTAAAAACTATTTTTATTAAAATCTTGATTCTCGACAAAATCTTTTGCCTATTACGGGCCGAAGAAGTGCAGTTCCGGTACTCAATGTCCGATGGCTCAAGTTAAAAGTGTACGTATTCACGCATCGTTCATGTTATGCAGCGTTGTAAAGAATACTTTTAAAAAGTATTTCAAAATTCAAATAGTACTCGCATACTTTATAAATACTTCTTGTTTTTTATTCTATGCTTATAGTTAACTAAACAAGTGAATAATGAATACTGAATCGGTATTTATATAAGAACACTAATACACGGTCGTTATAGGTGGCCGCAGTTATAGGTACTTGTATGGTTATGGATTGACCGATTGTAGCCATAATTTCTGTCTCTGTCTATCACACGCGCAACATAGGAGTTTAGACGTTATATATTTCCAACGTACCGACCGTTCAATTAATACGATAAGAATTTTGACAACTGATTTAAATTCGTCGTTAAGTGTACTACAGATAATGGGCTTTCCCACTTTTTTGATTTTGTCCCCCGAAATTTCACAAAATAAAAATTTACAAATTGGAAATTTAAAAAACCTGAGAAAGCCGATCTTAATAAAACTTTACAATGAATTCAAATCAGTTTTCAAAATTCTTATCGCATTAATTGATCGATCGGTACGTTGGAAATAGAAAACGTCCAAATTCCTATGTTGCGCATGTGATAGACGGACACGGAAAATCGTGGCTACAACCGTTGAATCGTATCTGATATTATAAAAAAAAAATCAATAACAATGTGAAATACTACATAAATGTATATTATGACATTTGGAATTACAAAATAATATTATATTATTTGAAAACAACGGTTACGTGCTGTGCAGCTGCAGCACACTATGTAGCTGTATTGCTTTGTACATCGATCGTTGTGCCGTGAAACTCGTACTGTTTCGTAGGTCATCGCGATAACTAAAATTGTATAGAGGGTGTTATGGAAAAATTACCATAAACATAATAATAACAGTACCCGGGTCATTTGCGAACAAAACCGTATATTATACGAGCAGTACGATGTTTCCGTGACTACGGGTTTTTCCCCTAACTAGAGCCTACATTTTTCACACGTTTTACACTAATAAACTGGAATAAAATTCGTAAAAAAATAAAATAAAAATTTGAATGCATTTTAAAAAACTTGAAATAAATCAAAAATCCGTTTTCTACAAAACATAGAAAATAAGTTAAAATATTAGAATATACATCAAAAAAATTTAAATAGGATGATCTAGGTGAATTTTATTCCAGCTTTTACTTCTTTTCAGTAATCTGTAAAGAAAAACAAGTGGTTTCACGTGTTCGTTGAGGACTTATGTTTGCGCGTATGAGAATTAATGCGTTCTCGTAATTGCGATTTCACAGTCAAAGTGTACACGTAATATGAATTGCCTAAATATTATTCCTTAAAACATACTACGCTCCGGCCCCCATAACACGGCCTATGGCAATCACCGTTTGTCCTGTGCAGAGACCATACCACAGGTTGCTCTCTCTAGCGACTAGCAGTCAAGCTTGACTCCACAGTCAGTCGTCCTCCATTCGGAAAATAGACTTTTTGTATCGACACGTATACGTGGTACCTATTTTTTGTAAATGTTGCCACTGCCCACTTATATTTTTTTTCTCTAAGGATACCCAGGCAAACGTCTTTTAAGATTTGTAACTAATAAACATGCATTTTTTATGTCCATTCACCACAGTATATAAATAACCACATTGCTTATTTTGAACCATTGAAATCTCTAATCGTGCCTTCCATAGTGCTGTTAATCGAAAGTTAATTTAATATTGGTCTGCACTGCGCAGTGTTATCAACACTTAGATTGTAAAATGATTCTACTGCGGTCCTCAGTAAAATACGAAAAATAATTATGTACTGTTACTACAATTTTTACTACACACATGAAATTTGTTAATGCACATTGTGTATTTCCGTGTGCTACTGCACATAAAAACAAAAGCTATACTAGTATCTACCAATTGCTCCTTGATTAGGTTTTTCAATCGATTGTTGTCTTGTTGATGTTATAATACACCGGTTAATGGTTTGGCCGTATAAATGCATAATTATAATATAATATTGTATTGTCTAAAGTTTTTAAGTTTAAATTCAACTCGCAGCCGGGGCTCCTTAGTTGCGTCCCGCTAAAAAGGTATACATGAATTGCGTCCCATTATATTGGTTAGGTAGTAGAATTTTTATTTCGTTTTCAGGGGTTCTCAACTTTGTTGAATTTATTCATTTATAC
>JAIPRK010002228.1:0-24999 GCA_025469195.1 Chaitophorus viminalis | reverse complement strand
TTATTATTATTATTATTATTATTATTATTATTATTATTATTATTATTATTATTATTATTATTATTATTATTATTATTATTATTATTATTATTATTATTATTATTATTATTATTATAAGATTTATAAAGAATACAATATTCAATACAATATAAGTATATTATAGTTCATAACACTGCAGAGTATTCCATAAAGCTTAATACTCATTGCAATATTTCGTAAAATAAGGCATTCTATTTTTTTCATATGACTCACAGGGTTAAAGACTGCATATATTGTTATTTTAATTAAAATTACCATCTTCAAGTTTTCGGAAATAATAAATAAAAAGTTATTTTTTAACTTTGACACCGAAATATAAATATTAATTTTAAATATAAATTGTTGTAGTCTTCGTGCAACGAGTAATATAATAAACAAAATTTGATTGTCATCATAATACTTTCAGGAACTATTGCAATACCTTCGCAATACTTTGTAGTAAAATACATGGTTGTGAGCTAATTCACTAATTATTCGGCTGTTTTCTACGATCAATCCAATGCAATAATAATCAAGTTTCCGTTGGTTTTCACTAGAAATTGACAAAATACGCAATTCATTATAAAACGATTTGTATGTATAATTTTCAAACTATAATTATAAATTTACAACCGTAAGTATATGATAATAATATGTTATATGTGTACATAGTAATCCACCGTAAGTACAATAGCGTTTTAATGTTGATAAATATATTAAAAATGTTTTACAAATTCAATACGACGTTCCAGGGTGCTCACTTATGTTAACGAAACATCATTCGTACACAGCAGCTGTGCGAGTCATTTATAGTGTTCATTATTTTCTAAATGTTTGTACGTATAAGTAACTATATATATGTGTGTATGTGTGTGTGTGTGTGTGTGTGTGTGTGTGTGTGTGTGTGTGTGTGTGTGTGTGTGTGTGTGTGTGTGTGTGTTTGTGTGTGTGTGTGTGTGTGTGTGTGTGTGTGTATTTTAATCAAAAATGTGAACTTTATAAAATCCATATAGCTCAAGCCACTAAATAATCTCATCCATTATTTTGTGTATTATCCGTACGACGTGTAATGAATAATGGTGACCATGTTACGCAGAACTGTATCATCTCACATGCTCGGTCGTACGTACACGATTACCATATTATTAATAATACATTTCTAGGTATCTGAAATTGCGTGCGAAATATAAGCAGATGTAAGGGATAAAGTAAAGACAAATGTATTTAAGTACAAACAGAATAAATACTTAAATAGTTTGTAAAGTATATTCAAAGAGTTTTTTTCTTCAAAATATACATTATATAGATTTTGAAAATCTGAAATCTATTCGGTGCGTTTTCAATATACAAATAAAATAATATAAAATTCAACCTTTAAATAACGCAATAAAAAAGGGTTTGACTTCTAGGTCGGGTGAGGTACTAGGATGGACGGTGTAGGACTTTACGGTGTGGCCATATCGGCATAAACCATTTTGAAGTGAAGAAGTTTTGGCGTAGGACAGTAGTGGCATTTAATTTATAAAATATTGTGTATAAAGAAATATAATTATAATATTAAAATCAAGTCATTATTAAGCTTATACAGTTTAAATTATATAAAATAACTAATAATATAAAATTAATTGAACCTTTCAGATTAACCACCGATCGCGGATAAGATAAAATATAATAATATAACATTGATATTACACATAATATATTATGAAACACAAATTTAATTTAAATACGAATAATTCAAGAAATTATTGATTTAATAAATATTTTTTTAATAGATCCAGCTAAATGGTAGTGTCCCGAGCTATGTAAAAAAAAGCGTAACACACGACCTTATATATATAATATACAGAAACCTATTCTCATTCCCATTTAATACGTGTTAATATTTTGGTATTGTCTATTAAAGGCTACAGGTCTAATAAATGAACGAAATCGTTAGAATGAGGTATCGATTGATCGAAAAAATTACAGGCTACGTGCTTTTATAATTTTCAATGGAATTTGTTGAATAATATTTCAGTTATGAGCAAAAATATTGGATATTTTAGTGGTCATTTTCCATTACTTTAGCCGCCGGCTATTAAACGCGTCATGTTGTCGGGGATTCTTGTGACGGTGGCGTACGTGACGGTACTTCTCCCAATACCATTGCTTTCCCGTACTTAAAAGACACATTTTACTACATGCTAACACATAGGACATCGGTAGTTTTCTATTGGTGCATTGCATTCCGTATTTCCGTCTTGCATTCGGCTTCGAAGAATAGATTACTGTGGCGTTCGAGCTTGTACAAAAATAATAAAAATTAAATAAAAAATGACTTGACCATAAGGTCTTTTGCTTACATCAGAATCTAAAATTATCTAGTCTTTAAAAAATATTTAATACTTCGTCGTTGGACGTACAAACAATCACCATAGACGGATTAATTTAGTATATTATTAAATATGATAATTTATAAAAACTAATGATATACCAACAGAAACACTACATCAACTCCGTGTAAAAAAACGCTGGGTGAAAGAAAAGTAAAATGGTCTAATGTGTAAAATGTATGTATAACTAATTAATCCAAATTTTCATACAATAGATTGTTTATAATAATTTATTTTATGAATTATTTTAACTAAAATTAATCCAAATTTAGTTTACTTGGCTAGAAACAAATTTATTTATTTTAATTGGGTCTACATTATTTATTACATAACACTTATTACTTACTATACATTTTTAGACTGAATCTTCCAACCAAGTAAACTAAATTTGGATTAATTTTATTTAAAATAATTCATAAATTAAATTAATATAAATAACCATTTTTTATTAAATTTAGATTAATTACTTATACATGCATTTTACACATTAGACCATTTAATTATATTCCACCTTATATCACACATTTTACAGGATTTATTTTTAAGTTTTTTCACTTATTGTTTTTTTACATGGAGTTGGTAGAGTACTTTTATGGGATATATTATACTATTCTGTGTAACATTAGGAAATTTTTCAATCCATATTTTTTCCATATTTTGATTTACTTAATTGTACAATATTAACAAAAATCAATACAATTTAAAACTATAAGTTAAATAAGATCTAATAATTAAGAATTGATATTCGTAACTTATATTTTAGACGTTAATCATTTTATAGTAGGTCAAGTGTTATGAATTTACCATTTGTTATTATGAGTACAAGTTGAATTATGAAAGTGAGAAGACAAGAAATAAAAAACATGGTGAACGTGAAAACGTCCATCTTTGAATAACATAATGTGTTCAATAAAGTTATTTTAAGTAGTAACATATTTGCCACTTGGGTGTTTAATTTTAATACGTACGAATTGATCGGCGTTTCCACGACGTCATGACCTGTTAAATATTTTGGGAAATATATTCACAGTCAATTACGTTAAATGGCTATACTCGAAATGAGAAAAGAATACAAAATATTGTATTATCGATTGAACTTTAACTGTAAACGACAAACATCAATAATTAACTGTTTTTCCTTTTGCTTAAAATATGATACTGTTGAAAATAAAATTTTAGCTCGTTTTTATATTTGTTTTAGATAGGAAAACTTATATAATTGGTACTTTAGGGAGGGTCATTTTTTTTTTTTTAATAAATATCGACATCAACAAATGAATTTTCTAATTATTCAGCGATTATGAAAAATGGCTTTTCATTAATAATTTCCAACATAGCAAAAATTACATTTTAGGTGTTTTTCATAACAGCATTTCCGTTTAAATGAAAACTTATATTTTAAAAAGAGATTAACCAAATTATGCTCTTATTTTCCTATAAAAGTTTGAATATAATTTGGATAACTTCTGAGGAAAACTTAAAGGTTTAATTCCGTAATTTCTCGTTTTTTTCTCTCAACATTAAACATTTCATAAAGAGCTGAACAAACACCAAGTTTTTCTGGAAAACGTTATCACGTTTAAATTATATAATTATTTTTTGCTTACAACCGAATTTCTTTGATGCCTGGTGAATATTGAAAATTGAAAATTGAAAATGTGTAAAATACTTGTTTTTAATTTTACTATAATTATTATAATCGACATTAGAGCCTATAAAATAATTAATATTATCGTTTGAACTTTTAGTAATAGCTTCGAATTTGAAACATTTACGCTGCATACCATAATGAAGTGTTTTTGTCGTCAAGGTTCAAGGCTTAACAACATAGTTGCAATTATTGCATAAACGTACAAAAAGTCAGCTCTTTACTTAGGCCGCGTCGTTTTATGTGGTTTTATTTCCACGCTGCTCGTATCAATCTTTGTACCATTCATGCTCACGTCATCGTCATCGGCACACTAAATTCCGCGTAACCTCGAGGATGATGTCGTATTTTGTTACCATCATCGTATCGTGGTACGTTATAAATCGACCCATTATTCTCTTCATTTTAGATTCCAAGTGAAACGAGTTATTGGTTTTACCATTATGTATATTCTAGATTCCCAATGAAAAGAGGAAGCTATTAGTCTTACTAATAACATGTATAATAATATGATATCATTTAACATATCGTATTTGACAACAATATATACTTTTTTTTTATATATATATTGTCATGTCTATGTACATGATTTTGGCTAAGAGTAAGGATCGGAGCGATCGTCATAATCACGGGAGGTTTCTAAATATCAGAAATATTTTCCAGTTGTCTAAATGGTTTATCGTCGCGACTTATAAAATTTACTAAGTAGTGAGTACAGTAGAACCTCAATTATCCGTCCTCCGATTAACCGTCAGGCAATACTTGCACGGACTACATACTTACGCATTTCAGTAAAATCTTATTGCCTTGTGTATGAGTAAGTTATAACTTATAAATAATAATATATATAATCCGAAATTTTACTGCAATATATACTAGATAAGCGATAGGTGCATATGTATATATTATGTATTTGTAAATAATAAAACGTTTTAATAAATTAAAAAATAATAATAATAATGTACCATTAAGTAATAGTATATATCAATACATATATTATAATTACTAAAAAAAAAAAAAATAATAATAAATAATATGTATGTATGTTTAAATTTTCTTTTCGATTATCCGTCAAAGCTCTGATTTCGAGACATACGGTTAATCGAGGTTCTTCTGTATACTAATTATATTAACATTTCATAGACATTTCAACGTAATTTATGTTGTTTATACTATATTGACACTTGATATTTTTTAATTTTCCTAAATTTTAACCGATTATAGTTTGTAAATGATAAAAACCTTAGAACATAAAAAGTTCAATGTGAAATTAGGTTCTATACATCTATCTTTATATAAACCATATTTAAACATAGAAACTTTATATAGATCCACTAGACATTATTCACATGGTTTCAATCGCTTTTTCGAGAGCAATGGTAAATTGGTTTCATCCAACCGTGAAGTCTCATCAATTATTATAGTTAGTATATATTATTCTATTCAGTGTTGAGAAGTAACGTAACGAAAGTAACGCGTTACTGTAACGCCGTTACTTTGTTTATAACGCGTTACGTAATTGTATTACAATTATTTTCAAATAACGAAAATGTATTGAAAATTACTTTTGATAAGTAATTTACACAGAATAACGCGTTACAGTTTTAAATTATTTAGTACCTATTGCGAATTTTTAAAAAAAAAACTTAAAAATATATACCCGCGTTTTAACAAACTCTCCACAATATTCTGTTTTCAATTGTTTTGACGTGTCTAATATTAAGTCGTAAATTTTGAGAATAGTGAATTACATTTATAATTTAATTAAATATTTCTAAATACTAAATAGTTAGGTACACGGAATGTATAAATACATAATTATGTATTTATGTTATTAACTAAAAATCTTTTTCAAACTATACTATATTTTCTGTAAATAGTATATTTTTAGTTTCTTTGCTTATTAAATGACAATTGCTTAACAATAAAAAAAAATTGTAATGAGAAAGTAACATAGTTACTTATATATTTGAAAAGTAAAGTAATTACATTACAATTTCATTTAAGTAACGAGTAAAGTAACTTCGTTACTTATGTCTCTAAGTAACGAGTAAGGAACTTCATTACTTTTTAAAAGTAACTAACCCAACACTGATTATATTATTGTTATTATAGTTGATTTTATTATTCTCAAAACGAATTTTTTTACAATACATACAATATAAAAACAATGAAATTACTTCTGGGTTAAAAAATAATATATTTTATTATAAGACTCCTAATGACATTACATCAATTAAATTCCAAAAAAAATAAATGTAACAAAAATAATTTTTTTTTTTTTGAAAAGATGACAAATAAAAATATTGACCAAGTCTACTTATAAACGAGATCTTGAAAAATTTTAATTCAAAACTAAATTTTAAACCGTTTCATAATATCATAAGGAATATATTTAAAATTAAAAATTGAAAAGAGTTGAGAAAACCGTGAAATGACTAACAAAAATATCTGACAAAGGTATTTATATTCATGTGCCCCGATGGAAATAGTGTTTTTAAGCAGCATATAAGCTTTTATGAAAAGATGACTGTAGTGCCACAAACTATATACTCGTACATCATTAGAGCAAATTTATATATACCTATGTCAATAGTAAAACTTAATTATTTACAACACTTAATACAATTATGTAAATATTCATAAAATATTAATTTGAAAACGTAATTTATTACTAGACATATCTTATACTTACAACATAGTCTTACATAAACGAGCTATAAAAGATTAGGGAAACATTTGATATTATTGTATAAACTTGAACAAATATTTAATGTATTTATTTTACTAAATTCGATATTTTAGTTATATATGTATTCCTATTTTGGTTTGTCGTTGGTACTAAGAACATAATATAAAATAGCTGATACGGCTTAACCGCGCTTGACCAAAGCTTTTAGACCTACACCAAATCTGCTGTCGCCGGGCTAACTATATTTTATCAAATATCCTTTCGGTACTTTGACACGAGCAAGTAACTAGAAAGCAAGTTAGTATATTAATTATAAGCGAATTGCGGATATAATATGTGTTTATTAATTTGTTCTACCATTGTTGAGCATGTTATCCCAAATCCAATATGATATTATAACTTCAAATGAAATACACTTTTGAAAATTATTTGAACGATATACAATTTTTCTTTCGTATCCGAAACTATTAGAACATATATTCAAAGCAGAGTCTTTATTCTAAACATTGTATCTCAAATATATTTTTAGATTTTGAATGAAACAAGGAATGTATTAATTTTTAATGATGTTTTTTATTTTTATTTTTTTTTTTTGTGTCTGTGCGTACTACGTACACGATTTCAATCAGAAGGAGTACCTCGGTCACTTTTCTGACACTTTTAGGAGGTCATTTTTTGAATTTCTCAATCATTTTTCGAATAATGAAAAAAACTGTATAAAGTATTGCAAAAAATGTTAACTCAGATACAGCTAGGATATAACTTCGGTATTTGTTATTTTATTTTTCATAGCAATCCGAGAAATTTACTGGGTACTTATATACCATTATTATGATGATGGGTATAAAGTACTCAGTAAATCGCGTTTCGAATCGCTATGACAACTAAAATAACAGTTAAACAACTAATATCGTAGTAAGTTTTACTCAATTTTTCTCAGTTATTCGAAAAAATACTGAGGAATTCAAAAAATGTTATTTTTTATCTATATATTTAAAAAAAAATTATTCCGTTTCTTTTTTTATTTCATCAGAAGTTCGTTACAAAGAAGTTTCACTGTATATAATATAAAGTCATACTACTATCAACCAAATTAGTTATATTTATATAATTTATAATATGTTTTCTTTATCGTCAATACAAAATATAAAATGAGCTATAATACTTATTGTTAGAGTAATTATAAAGATATTATATAGATCACACGCAACTGTGATGCCGATAACAGTCGTACAATCACTGTTGAGACAATTATTATTACTCTGTAATCACCGTTTTTCGCCGTTTGGTACGTACACCGTACCCCCTACTCTCCTCCCGCCATACCTTATCGCACGGATTGCATGTGCAGATGTGCTGTATATTTTTACGCGCTGTTTTTTCGAGTGTCGCAATAACGGACGGACCGGGGTTGTTGTGCGGGATTGTTGTTGTTTTATAAATTCTTTTTGTGTACCACTCAACCCGTTTTTTTTTTTTTTGTTTTACCGCCGTCATTACCGTCACCACCGCCAACAACATTTCCTTACCACATTCAGCTTTTGCAGCGACCACCTACCACACCGTACCAACTCACCGCCTGATCACGGATTGCCTACAGGTTCCTTTTTTATTATGTTTCATTATTTGTTATATTTATTAGTTATTATGTACAATTCAACTATTGTACCGTTTTGTTTTTGTTAAATAACAATAGCAGTATTTGTCTAACAGCTGGCCAGCACCAATTGTACCCCACCCAATTATCAATTATTTTTGTGTATTATTATAAATAGTAGGCCGTCAATCCGGCAATAAAATAACCGTGTTATTTTGATTTATACAGTCCATTATATTCCGAGAAAATCACTATAATTAATAATTATTATACTCGCGGTCCCCATCAGTCGGCGTACACACACGGAATACAATACGTATCACGCATTTTCTGTGTACGACTTTGTTTTATTATTGTCATTAACAATACCATGCCCAGCTAAGTTCGCCGGATCAGCAATATTTTATAAATATGAAAAAAAATTCGTGAACCAGAACCACTGAAGCTACGGTTAAGACATTTGGTCAGAAGAAAATTAAGGCTAACCAAACATGTTTATATATATTCTATTAAAAACTATGCCCGACCAAGACTGTTTCATGCAAAACCGGATAATACAGCAGGGGAAATATAAATGTAATTATTCATTTTTTAAATGTAAACTGATCCACCCAACCTCTTTTACACAGAATCGCGTTTTCGAAAGCAGAATAGTCAATAAAGCAGTATAACCTATTCCAGTAATTCGCCCTACCTTAGAGTGTAGGTGAATAAAAAAAATAAGATATTCCTAGGTCCTCTTTCGTATAACGAAAAATGTCAAAAATCATCCGAAGAACTTACAAATCCTAGAGTTCTTTAATTTGTTAGACATTTCTTTCATGACAGTAGATATTCCGTCTGATGTTAGATTTTTGTAAAATATTCTGTTAACTTACGATATTTGCTTATGTAAACATCTTAATTGTGTACCGTGTAATGTATAACGTAGACATCGTGTCAGATTTTATAGTTGGAAGACACATATTGAAATTCCATCTATCGTTAAACATGGTTATCAAGCTAATCTGTTTTCAAAAAAAAAATAAGGTTTATGGTAAAATATTCTTTGATTGAAAAATGGAAATATAATTATACAGTGGTTTTCTTTTGCCGTACTTACATTATATTATATTCTGACATTGTTTTGCCGATATTTTTTTTTATAATTTTTAATAAACAGTAGTATGCTTGCGTAACATGCATTTTTTTATATATTATCATATATGATATAGTCAATTTTTTATTCTCATATCTTAACCAACTGGGAAAAATAAGTTTCGAATTGAAGGAAAAAATAAACATACCAGATATTAATACCTACTAGCTAATTAATAAATTAGTACAAATTAGATAGGCAACAGATTCAAGGTTTTAAGCAGAAGAGTTATATTTATCTTTTTTTATTGCCGATGTTAAAATAAACAAGAATCTAAATAAATATTTTATGTACATACATATTTGTGTTAAAGTGTTAAAATACATAGGTATAGATATATTTTTCAAATGAGATTTTTCACCAACCATCTTCCCTTAAGATTTAAAAAAAAGTCACAATAGTAAAACGTAAACATTTTGTTGACGAATTAGATTGAGCTCATTCATAAAGACACTTTGACGAACAACTGATAATTGAAGTAAATGTATTGATTATTCTAACCCTCGAATATATTATTGACTTACAGGTTTCCAATTTCGACGCATCAAAGGCATTCTACGATTCAGGTGAAAACGATAAAGGTGTTTTCGATTAATACGAACAGTGAATATCCTTTCATTGGTCTAAAACGACTGCATGTACATGATTGGTAGTTTGCCTCAACATTTTTTTTCTTTTTTTTTTTTTGTATAATTAAAATTATACAAAATATCAGATTGTAAACGTATAAATCGCATAAATCTTCGCCAACTTGTACAAAGATAATATATTTTGAGTTTAAACAATTTGTATTTATTCGGGGAATTTTATTGAGATTTGATAATACGTAGGTACCAATACGCAATTATTAATATGTTATTTTGTATTTTCTCAAGATTTTTCACTGACGCGTCATTATGCATATTTGCTGATGGAAAAAAATAGAATTAATAATTTCATTTTCATCAGCATTTATTTGATTATCATCACTTATACTCGATTGTTAAAATAACAACTTTTTTGAAGTCGATTGCAATTTTTACCACCTCAGGAGTTACATTTATTTACCGTAAATAATCCAATAACCAAAAATATATTTCTATGTATAAATTAGTTTTGTTTTATTTTGAAAATGCATAGACATTAGCGTACATTGGTGTAGGAATTAATACCGAAAACATTTTGACTCAAATAACGTACACTTTGCTACAATTTATTATTTATGAACATTAAAAATTATATGTGTACTATATGTGAATAATTTCAAACTTTTCGAAAATGAAAAAAACAGTATTATTATAATTCCATAAATTGTAATTTTATATTTTTAAATATTTATGTTTCATTGCCATAATGAAATTGTTCATTTTGTGTAATGGATACTGTATTATTGCAAATAATGCTGGGTATATTGACATTAATTTCAAACATATTGCCATTGTTTCCAAAATATTTTCATTGATATCAACAATATTGTAAATAATCCCAGTTGCCATTGAAGTCAAACAAATTATCGAAATACTATAATCTTCATAATAATCAATTAAGATAATAATAATAATTATTATTATTATTATAAATATAAAATTCTAATAACTTTATACTTTAATACCTTTCAAATATTTAATATAGAAAAAACCTATTTATTTTATTTAACTCTTCTTATTATATATAACTAATGTGTAACAGCTAGTCTAACTATATTTATTAAAATAAAAAAATAAATTATTATGAGCGTCATTTTTTAAGCTCCTTGGAGTTAATCTTATTTTATGAAGGATAATATAAGGATTTTGTTATACTCCATGGCGACTTCATTATCATATTTTCATATCTTGATTTAATGGAATAAATTAATCGTCAAAATTAAGCAAATATGTCAATTTAAATTTAACCCTTAATCAACCCTGCATTAAAACTGAGTTAACAAATGTTCCATGAGGATTTAACAACTAAGAGTACTTACGAAATGACCACTTTCCACTGGATTAGATACGCAAATCCTTGGGGATATACCATACCTTATTTCAAATCTGAATATATATTGGTCTTTCAATATGTATGGTTTCTTCTTGTTTCCTTTATGGACGATACATATCATATACTTTTTTAACATGATATATAACTGGTGTTAAAAAGCACCTGATATTGATTTTTGAAAATTACATTCCACCTACATCGACAATAAGACATTGCTGAATAATATACTTATACATAATTTTACATCCAATAATAGCGGGTGAAAAACATATTCTATGTAAAATTAATATCTGTCTCTAATTGCACCTACAGTTTGATGCCAACAAACATGACCGAGGGCTATGAGGCAAAAAAAGACGATATATTTTGTAATTGAAATTAACGATAAACTGAAACGTTCTGTACTTACCTTAAGTATATCAAATAATAATATTTTGATATTCATTCAGTTAATCTTATTATGTTCTTATGAACCAGTACATATTATTATTGTTCTATATTTTTCAAATTTAATGTAAATATCTATTTTGTCTTATGTTAATAACTTGAAAATTTATACAGAAAATTTTTCCTGATAGAAGACAAACTATGAACTATAAAAGTAGTTCTGAAATCGATTAATTTTACAAATAAAGATATGAAAATTATACAGCTATCTTAGTCAATATGACGTGAAGAAAAACTGTTTTAGACTAAGCAAATAGCTTAAATTATGTTCTAAAACTTGCGATTTTAATATGTACAATTACATATGTTTCGAATTAATACTCTCAAACATTATATTCAGAGACATTATAAATGTTTTATTTTTTTTTTATTTTGGTGTTATATTTATAAGTATTAATTTGAAAATAAATAAGTTGATACCATACAAAATAATAAGCTTATAACTTTAATAAAATATACTGGTTACCTATGTATGTAAGTACAATATTATATCAAACAACTATTATTATATTTATAATCGATTTTTTTTTATCATTGTATTCAAACAATAGCAATTATTTTTATTATTTTGTATTGAAATAATAAAATTGATTCCACAAACTAAAACCACAATATTTTTTTAATAACAAGCAAGACCAACAATACATACTTATCAATTAACATTTTTAGAATACAGCTTACGATGAAAACAATTTACATAAAACTATTAGTTGTTACTGAATTAATGTAATCGTGTCCATTATAACTTTTATGTTGAATTCTGCATTTATAAATGTTGAAAAAACAACTTATTTTGAATAAATTAGCCGATCAACTATACATTGTTTAAAATTATTTCAAAAGAACATTATCTAATTAAGTTGCATTGTTTTCAACTAGAACACTCACGTTTATTAATTGCGAGTTTATAGTTTCAACCTTGATATGAGTTTTTGATGCCGAATAATATCAATGTTGTTTTAATAAGGGAGTTAAAACTGCCCTTGAGTGGTGTGTTCCATATAATTACTTATGTTTTTAATAATGGCTTACTATGCTTAAAATTATGACAATTTTATATTTATTGAAGTGAAATTTTGTTAAAAAAAATCCCATGATTGTGATTGACTGAATCAATTCTTCTGTTTGGAATAATGTACAAAGACCTAATATAAAATAAAAATAAAAAACACACATCATATTCAAACCAATAAATCCCTCATCATTTTATTTAGAATTAAAAAAAAAAAATGTCATCCTATAATTATAATTGAATATAATACTATGATACAGTACCGCGGACAACAAATGAAAATAGTGATTCCTAATGTGGTTATGACAATTTGTTATAATACATGTTGTACGGAGGAAACGTCATCTGCACTAAATAATTATACCATAACAGCTAGGTAGTCATATAATATATTAAAATCACCGTTGTACGCATGCGCACTCGCGTACCTCTATACGGCATATTATGTACACGCTGTATGTATAAGTATTTTATTATTATTATTATACTCCACCCAGCACCGTCCCTGTACACACAGTAACAATCATTCGTGCATGTGAATGGCGTGCCTTTATTATCGTATCAAAATAGTATGTTACATTTTCTATCTTTGTGTACACAAATATACGTATAGTGGCCTAAGAACGTTCGGTGGCGAGGTGGGGGGAGGTCCATGTCAAACGCATTATTTTATCTATAATGGGTTTTTCGTGTCTGCTGGTAACGACAAGACCTCCTCTATACGGGGATCTTTTTCTAAACTCTGCGCTCGCCAAACCACACGTAATTTACCAACAAAACGCTGGCCAGTAAAATGTTTGATACAAGAAAAACTTCCCAAAGACGGCGGAGCACACGCGTACACGTCGAACACTCGGCGTCATCGGCACTATTCCCTCCACGGAAACGTGCTTAAAAGTTGTTTTAACAATTATCGACTAAAACGTCTCGTTTCGCCCGGGTTTTCCGACAAGGTGGATACGTATAATATGTGTACATTATATAACTGGTGCTATGTATAACGATCCAATGTGTGCACTGTAAATGTTTGCTAAGACGATGCGAATATTATGTAAAATAATAATACCGGGTAGAAACGTAAAATCACAGTTTATTGTAATATAGACGGTGAAATACGGGGGGGGGGGGATTCAAAAAAAAAAAAAAATGTTCGATCATTTATGTACCAGCTATATTATATAATCATGATTATTTACAAGTCCGAGATAATTCAGAAGTTACATAATATTATTGAAATTTGAACAGATTTAAGTCAACTCAATATCTACCGGAAACGTCACGCATCATTATTTATATATGTTCTATCTTCAACACAAAACCGCTTTTTTATAACTGCTATAGATAGCTTTCATTACCCAGGGTTTAATTGTCCAGTAATAATAGAAGACTGAAAGTTATAATTCATCAAGATGCATTGCAGTATTATAGTAGTAGTTCTCTACATCACAAGACGAAACTACTGACTAAATTTCATACATAAATCCCAGGGGTTCCGTCTAAGCCATTTTTTCAATTTTTATTCATTTTACCCTTTTTTAAATCTCGTAGGGGTTACATTTATAAAAATTATTCTTATAAGATCTCTATTATATAAAACAAAAATTCTGATCAAATTTCATACTTAAAGCTCCAACGATTCCGTGACATACGTTATTTCGGTAAATAAATCTCTCTACAAATATAATTGCTGATTACCAATCAGTTATCTGATTTGCGTCATATTGATTCGTACACAAACAAAAGTTCTTATTTTATTATATAGAATATATTATTCACTTGTATTATATAATATAATATTTTTCATAATTAATATGTCCCTCAAATTTATGAATGCTAGAAAAACAATATTCTTTTGATATTTAACAGATATTTACTCAATGTTCTCCAAATATATGAAAAAAAGGAGTCCAGCATGTTACAATAAAAACGCATTAGTTTTCTCAAACTTGAACAATACTTGGTGGAAGCTAAAAAAGAAAAAACCAACGCAGAACCATTCAGTAAAAGGAAAAAATAAAATAATTTAGACAAGTGAATAGAAAAAATTATACAAAATTACAACAATAGTGATATATTAAATTTTTTAAAAGATATTTCCCATAATTTTAGTTTGTGATCATTAAGTATAATTATTATAAAACTACATGTATATTTTTAGTATCTATAATGTGAAATGTTAATCATTGAATATTACTATCAAGAAACTACCATAATTAGTAATTTTATTTCATTATAATATAATATAATACAATATATAATACAAAAATTTTTACCGAATATTTTGAACCCAGTTATTTTCAGTGTAGTATATTTTTGCTCCAGACCTTATGACGCTGATCATTTGTCCCCAGATATTATTTACCGGATCAAATGACGTAGAACCCAGCGGTTCCGGTTAGGCGATTTTTTTCCATTCTTATCCATTATATCCTTCTTAATCCCCTTAGTATTTGAGTTTTTGAAAAATTCTTTCTTAGTGCTCATCTATATTATATAAATAATCTCTGTGTGAAATGTCAAGTCCCTAGACCCAACGGTTTAGGGCCTAAACTTTAGGCCTTTCACCCGAGTACAGTTTTTTTTTTTTTGTGTTAAATAATCTGACAAAGAATTAATACAATTTTCCAATTTTGTTTATAATATATTATATATTTATATACTATACAATATACATACACCTTTAATTGATAATAATTAAAGTTAACATAATATATTACCTTGGTGACCAATAAATGAAAATTATGTTTTCACAGCCCAAAACTGCCATTAACCATTAAAAATGCTATTTTCGAAAAATCCTTCTTAGTATACATTGTATATTATAAGGAGCCTTTGTATAAAACGTCTAGTCTCTGATCCAATGGTTATTAGGCTGTGTGTTTATCCCTCCCTCAGTCAGTCAGTCATTCAGTTAGTTTATCATTTTTATGTATAAATAGATTATAAATATAATACCAAACGGTAGTATATAATGATTAATAATATAGTTTTTATTGTTTTTTTTTTTTTTAATTATGGTAATGACTGTTTTATATATTAAATAGTCTATTATACGTCGATTATATCCAATCATAAAAATCCGCCCTGATAAGTTGTTAAATGTTTTATTGATGTGATTTGGCGATTCCACAAAACTCAATTGATTTTATCAACATTATATCAAACGTTAAACTCCGTGGAAAGACAATATTGCTAATACGTTTTTAAAAATGTATCTTTCTAAAAATATTATAACAGTTTAATGTCATAATCATATACCTAAGTGTATAAGAATTTTTATTGTTCATTTATGTTGGTTTTTTAGTATTATATAAGCCTAAAAAGCCATTTAATTAGTAAAAACTTTGAAATTCAAACAAAATTTAAACATTTATTCGCATTTTAAATTGAATGACTTGTTATTCTTTTGAATTTTGTAACAAAGAAAAAGTTTTTAATGATGAAAACTAAAAATGTAGACGCAGAAATATTGTCAAAATGCATTTATATTTATACTTGTGTTTCTGTAAAAACTAGTTTTACTTGGATAATTATTACTTGAAATAAAATAAAAAACAAAGTGACTCTTATTTGCATATTATAATTATAACTGTACGTTATATGTTAACACAGTAATATTTTATAATTTTATATTGTATTCCGTATACATTCGTGATATTTTAATAATTTTGATGAAAACAGACAAATATTTATTTAATTTTCAACCGAGTGAAATAATAATTATTAATAAAATAGCAAAAAAACCGATCAAAATTGGACATAAATAACTGACCTGGATTTCAATGAGCGTTATATTAGAAATACTTATTATAGTTATTTAGTTATTAATGTACATAACTCGAGAAAATTTCGATTATTCGGTTTAACGCGACCGATTTGCGTGATCCGACGAACATATGAAATACGATGTAATCGCAACTACATATTAAAAAACAAGAAAATCCTCATGCATACACAAAGTGTATATAGGTACTTAAGCGAGGGCGCTTTCGCATTAATAACGTATTTCAAGGTGTAATGTACTGTAAAGGCGTCGATACACCGACGATAATGATGATGGTCATAATAAGACTGTATAAAAAATATTTACGACATAAATTCGATATGCATACGGAGCGATTCAATTATAATTCGCGCGATCATATTATTTTTATACTCATGGAAACGTGACCCACTAAACCACGGGTCGGCAACCTGCCACTCTTTAGGATGATAACTAGGGCCCGGAACTTGATGCATTTGATCCTTTTTTTCTAATGCGTGTATACAAGGCTTGTATTTATAGAAATGTGACTTATGTTATGTGAAATTCAATAAAACCATTTTTAAAACCATTTTTATTTTGCATTTTTCGCATTTTTATATATATTTTTACATTTTTTACATTTTTCTTTTATATTTGACAAAACTAAATGTTTGAAAAAACTTATGTATTTTACAGCTCAACCCTTCATTTATTTTTCTAAAAATACCCATTTCTTTTTCGTAGTTAAATTCTATTATGACACTGTTTCATATCTGAGATAAATTTAAATTTAATTGAGGCCCTGTAGTCAGTAAACACGTATATTACTTTGATGTGCTGTTTCCCCTGCGTTATCGTACTTTCTATTTAACACTCACATATTTTCGTCATATTTCGAAATAATTTTACGGATACACACGAGGCGTACATACATGAGACACAGTGATATGATAGTAATATTATGACTTAGTGGTATTGTACATGTGAACGACAAATGAACTTATTTTATTTATTATCGACTGCTGTGAGCTGTGACCAACTTTTCCATTTAAAGGCTTAATATAATTATGCCTAAATACAAAGTCCCGGATAAAATTCGATTGAATTCCTCCGTAAATCATTTTGGCAAAAAAGTTTTTCCATCCGATGTAACACATTTATTGTTTAAAAACGATGATTGTTTGATGTTTATAATTCATTTGAATACTTTTTCGTATGTATTTATTAAATAATCTTAGGTTATTAAGTTTTGGGTCCTAATAATAACCTAATAGGTTATCATTGAGCATTTTTTTTCTTTTTACCGTAATAAATAATTATAATAATACAATATTGTATCAAACGACACTTTAATTTGGAGTACGGTTTTTGTAATAATACTTTATACATTTAAAAAATTCAAATAAAAATGGTCGGTTTATTTTGTTCTTACTTACCGACTAGTGAACGGTAACCTGAACTAAATGTTATTAAGTTGGGGGTGTATACGCATGTGCCTGTTCAATAATATTAAACAACAAAGAGAATAAAATATCATTATTTTGTCTTTATTGGGTGTAATGCATTGGTATTGTTCTAGGAAGTTAAACAATTATAGTGTGCGATTGACCGATCGGTTTTACTTTTATACAACAGTATATCGAGCAAGATATTGTCTTGGGATTTTGTAACGGACATGTACAACGTCATTGCGTAAACTAAAACAACACGTCATAATATGCAATGTTTATAACAGTCATCTGCTCAAAATGCATATATATATATTTATATATAAATATGTATAAACATTATATTATTATTACTATACCGATTTGAATACAAGAGATACACATTGTGCAAAAGTTGGTTAGTTCGATATCAGCATCATGTATACCTACCATATTCGTTATATTATAACGAACACCGGAACACCAGGTACTGTTTTCGACGATAAGTCTTACGTCTTAACCCGTATTGTATTATTATTTATTTGTAATTCATTAATTGTATGATGGGTACTCAGAATAATAAATTAACTTTTTAATAGCTTGGAATCAGACACTATTATACTAAATAAATACGAGGACTGTCTGTGGTCACATAATAATCACCGCGCTTATTGTGTATGTTTTAATTAAAATACGCGTAACGAATAAACAAATAATATAGGTTTAAAACCCACTGTGCATAGTATAATAGCAAGTCCGGTTCAAACGTTTCGGCAGGGAGAAATATTGAATAAATGAAGACTGCAATGTCTGAGTTTTCAGATGTTTTGCTGAAAAAAAAAAACTCGTATAATTTTATCATCATGTAGCCGCTGTACCATAGTGTAAACCTGTACCATTATTGCCCATTATAACTCGATTATCCACGTGAACGTATGGTCTAGAGCTGTTATAGTTGTATAATTTAATTATTATAATTAAATGATAAAACAATTTAAAAGTGCATTATGATTAAATTGTCAATGATAAAGCTATTGTATATTACCATGTAATAATGTCTTCGTTTTATTTTTAGAAACGCAATGAGTTATGTAAAAAACTGTTAAATATATTAAAATATTATTAAAAGTTATTATTATATCAGTATTTTTTAAATTAAAATCGTATACAAGATCAATCTTAGTGAAGTTTATTCCGATAATTTGAATGATTTTCTATGGGTAGTTTAAACCAACCTAGCCATAATTCATTATTCTCGTGAAGCATATACCGAAAATGTCATTTATTATTTAGATGAAAAGATATAAAAGAAATTTTAAGAAACAACGTTCTTGTTAGACTATAACTTTAAGAACACTGTTCCATTCTCATAAATTTAAGATCACGTGTACTTGATATGCACAACATCGAATCGAAGTTGTAAAATATCCTTACTAAATAGTATAGTTACATCAGTACGGCCGCGGCAGTATTGTATTAAATAATAATTCCCTTTGGAAAATTATATTTCATATCCATCCTGCGTTTTGCATCAAACGTTTTATATGTCCGTTATATGTTATAACTTTTTTTTTTTTTGCATGAACACTATAGTGATAAATTATTATTATTATTACTAATGTATGTATTTAATACGACTTTATTCACGGATAAATATTTCTGTTTATTTTAATTTCACTATTATGTATTTCATTTCAAGCAATTTATAATAATTGTTATATAATGTATTTGTTAAGCTATTATATTAATATACTAGAAGCTATAAATAAACTATGAAAAAAAATAAAATAAAATATGACTACCATGTATGATAGGCTAAGTTAGGCTTAATTCGATTTTGCATAACCAGAAAACCCGTTTATATAAACCTGATAATTATGAATTTGTACGAAGTGATCATCATCATAGAGTAATAAATAATAATTTAATATCATTCCATAATGACGAATTTCCGGAGGAGGTAGATAAAGGGATGGATCACCTCTTGATCTTTTTATTTAAATTTCTATGAATATCTTTTTTTTAATTTTTATATTATTATAATATTCTGTATAGTAAATTAAAAGAAATAAAAAATACTACCATATACTGGCCGAAACTCCATAAATATAATCGCAAAGATGAAGTAGTTATCAACAGACTACGTATTGGTCATATAGAGATGGAGATGTCTTATAAATATCTTGTGTACAGAAAAGAACCTGCAGGGTTTCTTTAATTGCGGCGAATTTGGGACACTACCTGTGTAGTATACATCTATTGCGCCGGCATAAAAAAGGTATATTAATAAGGAATACATCTATTGGGCTGGTATTAAAAAAGTTATATTAAAAAGTAAATTTAAATAAAAATAATTTACATACATATATTACATACAAATTTATCTTTTTGATGAAGTATCTTGAATCTTAATCTCAATCTAAAAAAATTTAATTAAAATTAGAAAATGTATATATAAAAAAAGATTTATATTTAATTACCTTATAATCATTTTTTGTAGTGATAGCTTATCCGTTGTACAAATTCAAACCTATCTAAATTTCCATTTAAATACTTGGACATATTATCTTCAACTATGGTTTTTTTGTTTTTTATTCTTATGATTTTTATTCTTATTTTCTTTCTCAACGCTATTTATTTTTATGTATGATTGAAGTTGAATAATTTTTAAAGCTTCATAAAAAACAAAAATGTTTGGATATGGTGAATAAAAATATTTGCCAAATGCTGAGTGAAACGACTCACAGGCATTTGAAGTTCTTTCGCCTGATATGTTACGCGATGCCCAAAGATACGATGGGAAAGTTGCATCTTCACTAATATATTTACTAACAAGGTAATCAAAAAACGTATCAATTCGTTTGTCCATTGGTTTAATGATCATAAAATCAACCACGAAGCAACTGCCGACGTTTTCAGGTTCAAGTAGTGGTAAGCCGAATATCCACTTTAACCATTTTCCAATATCACTTGAATGATTTTTATATTCTGTAGATAAACCTAAATGTTGGACTTTTCTCCACCATGATTGAGAGAGGTGAAATCGGCAACCATTATATTCGGCCAAACCGTAAGAACAGCCTTATGTATGCTTTGCTCAAAATTTACAATGCAAATTTTTGGTTGAAAATGTACAATTTCGATTTATATACCTCAATTAAACTATTAAATGCTTGTTCATAAATTTTAGTTTCTTTATTTGGCAAAAGAAAAAAAATTAATAATACAGTAAGAAAATGTCCCGTCCATAAATATTTTTTCTTGACTACAGAGAAATTTTAAATTAGCCATTGTTAAAAATACCGTTATTTTGTTTTCAGAATCGTTTATTAATAAAAATTCTTCGTTTTTAATCGTAAGTGTTGGAATGCTAAGTAAAGCTTCTTGGGTTTCTCTCAAATTTGTGGACAATGTTGGAGTATTTTTTCGTCTAGCTCTATATAAATTCTGTCTTATATTTGAAATATCGTCGGTTTTAAGGTTGTTTGTTAAATGATTCAATATTTCCTTACTTATTATTTTTAACGGCTTTTCTGTTAAATCGTCCATTGCTTTTCTTTTCACCTGATTTGATATAATTTGACGTTCCAGGTTATTAGGAGGATGATGTTCATGTTTAATATCTTCAAATAAAATTGTAGTTTTACCCTCATCTACGTACAGCTTAGAGTGGCAACTTTTGTGTGCGCACCGCCATTTATGCCCTTTTTTGGTAAGTTCCTTATAAGAAAATTTATAATTTTGGTAAATAATTAGTTCTTTACCGCGTTCACTTAATACTATTTCCATTATAAATTTAAGTACGAGCCACGACACCTAAACGAACGACTATGCGAACAACGTGTGGAATTGTACTGCACAATACTATGGATTTACCTATAACCTATAACACGGTATTTGTCCACATTTTACCTATAGATATACGATATAGATATATTAGATTAAAACACGTAAAAACCGATTTTTAGTTATAATAGAAATAGTATTATAGACGTTTATATATATTTAAGAATCGATTAGCGTATACCTAATTGATGTACACCATTTATTACATTCAAATATCGATCGGCGCAGTTGATGTATACCTTTTTCCTATCCCATAATTTTTCTTTTTTTACCTGTGATTTGCGGCGCAATTGATATATGCCCGAACCTGCAATGTGCCAAACCTGCGAAGAATCTCTCACAGTCAAGCACCTTTTAATCCAATGCCGCAATCATATGGATGCAAGAAAAAGACTCAAAATGCCCGACAACATCTTCGAAACCCTCAATCCAACCCATAACAACACCAACAAAATAATCACATTTCTCAAATAAATCGATACGTACAACCTAATTTAAGAAACTTTTGTACCACTTATATGTAATTTAACACCCTTTTTTGTTGTTGTAAGCTAATAACCATAGCAGTTGAAGCTAAACCAATAAAAGCAAAAAATTAAAATAAAAAATAAATTCTATGGATGTTTAAAATTATTGAAAGTATAATCAAAGTTAATATGTTTTACATATATTATTTATCTTAATAGAACTGAAAAATGTATAAGTAAAAGTATATACCTGTATTTTACTACTATAATGTAATATTAAAGTAATTTCTCTATATATAAAGGAAAATAAATTTTAGCAATAATCAACGCTGAGCCGAAACTATTTTAAGTTATCGAATTGAAATTTTGAGGATATATTATTATTATAATAATTCAAGTTTCACTAAGAAAGAGTTTTTCGAAATTTTGATTTTAAGAGGTTAATCATCAATAATTTTAATCATCAAAAGTATCTCTATATATATAAATTAATTCCTATTTCCTTTTACTCATATCACGGCATCGCACGTGAACAGCTAGATCGATTTCCCTAATTCTTTTTTTGTTGTATTCGTAATTGTCAGAAAATTTTGGCAGAAGAAAAAATCAAGAAAGTTGCTTGGGTGGTACTCATTTAAGCTATAAAGAGTGACTGATATTTGGGTCGTCTTAGCGACTCAAAACTTTTACCGGATAATGTATATTATCCATTATCAAAAATAAATATTAAAATATTACCTTGGTAACCGATATTGAAAAAAAATTATATCAAAGTATTAGGTACCTGGCTAACCAAATATAACAAGGCTTTAAAAATATAAGATGATATTTCATTAAAAACTATGACCTGACCAATACTGCCTCTTGTGAAATTAAGTATATTATATAATATCTACAACCAAAGTCACTTGGTCGATTCATTTGGAACTTTAATATAATAAATGTTATAGTAAATTGAATATACATTAGCTATGTATGCATTGTGCATTGTGCACTATGGAACAATTTTCGAAAATATTATTTTTAAAGGTTGAAACCACTTGAAACCCAATCATTTAAAAATTGATGCAATTTATTATTACTTTACCACTACTAAGACCTAAATGAAATAGGTCTAAATAGGCTTAATGGTCTAGCTTTATTAAATGTTTACAAGGATATAAAAAAGGATCCTTAAACTTAATAACTTCATAAAGTAACGATATTCAACACTAATGTTTTAACTGTAATATTCTAATATATTATACATCCATCGTTTCAAAGCGTAAAAATAAAACATTTAAATATTATAATTATTATTTCTTATTCCATTTTAAAATATTTATTGTTTAAGTTTTCGTAGACTTAAATATGTTTATTTATACTATCATACTATCCTGACCAGATGATATATCTTTTTGAACACTCAGAGAGAAACAATACACGTACCGCAAAAACAGTTTAATGAGTAATAATTGACATGTTTTTTACAAGAAAAAAACTAATCAAGATTTCGAGACTAAAATAGTCTTACTTTTTACGTGAATACGAATACCTATTTATAGATCAAATGTAATGTATTCTTTAAAACACAATTATCACAAATGAGTACTTTTATAAAATATTAATTTTCGATAAAGAGAAACCTTTTAATAATATAAAATTCCAATTGACGTAAAATGATGTACCTTGTAATTATTATTTTTTCTTTATTAAACCACAGTTCAACGATTTTGGATAAAATCATTTAATAAAGTATAAAAATAAATAAATAATTTGAATTTCTGCAATATTGTTATAAACTAAAATATGTATAAATATGGAAATTAAATTCTCGGAAATATATATAAATTTCGAAATATTCAACTGAAAAAAATATTGTTAATATATAAATTATATTGATTTTTTCTTTTTATATCGCGTTTCAAGTATTTTAGTAGTAATATGGTCGAATCAAAGTCGAAACATTTATCACGGAGACGTGGAAGATCCGAGGGTCCACGAGAGTCGTTAATCACGCGAAGCTGACTGAGACATATATGTATATATATATATATATATATATATATATACATGTACGGACATAACATCGGAGACTGACTTTCAATCTTTTTTGGACAAACCTTTCGATCGGTCGATATACATTTAAATTGGGAAAGGAACACACAAACCGAACGTGTTTTAAATTTATATTATAACAACGCGAAGCTTTCGTATTATTCATGCGAAATTCGATTTTTATTATTTTATTTTGTTTTATATGTTGGTTTTAATAATTATTGATTCAGGTATAATATTCAAATTAATAGTGTATAAATAAATAACAATAGAATATACGACGACTATGCGCTTTTTTTTGAACCAATATCTTTCATTTACATCGAAATAGTCATTGGTCTGGATTAGAATAGTGAAATTTCTTCCAAGTGAGACAATACAACTATTGTTTAAAATTGGTATGTGTAAATTAATCTATATTAAATATATACACAAAAATACAAGTACCACTCACTCACTCACTCACTTGTAACGAGACAACATCCTCACATAATTCTGTTAATAACATCTATACCGCCGTCGCCCTCGCGGCGTGGAAACCGGCTTGTATTATCGATGTTCGTTAGGCTAGGTAGCGCGCTGTTACCGGAT
>JAIPRK010002227.1:0-25016 GCA_025469195.1 Chaitophorus viminalis | reverse complement strand
AATAATAATAATAATAATAATAATAATAATAATAATAATAATAATAATAATAATAATAATAATAATAATAATAATAATAATAATAATAATAATAATAATAATAATAATAATAATAATAATAATATTTCGGCGAATGTGAAGACAAAATGAAATGACGTTGTTGGTTATTATTGTATTATAATCATACATAATATTGTGACATGTTTATGATTTGCGAAAGCCTCCAATATATACATACATACTTGATACATATTATATACGTTTAGATGAGAACCGTTGCGAAAAATATATAATTGTACGTACTCGTATATACCACGAACATGATTTATTAATTATTTCGAAATCGAGAATAGATATTATAATATTATACATGTGTATAGAAATCGCGTATATACATATACGTTATAATATACACGTGGAGCGATCGATTTATCAACTATTGAGATTCAAGCCTCTTATGTCTACAATATATTGTATAAACTTTACATACGCACTCGACAACAACGAGCGGCGGTAACTGCAATTAAACCGTATACGAGTCTACGTATTTACATATTTATTTGTTGTACACCCGTGGATATAAATATCATTATATATTATTATATCGACTGCGCGATCATAACGACTTGCAGCCGCGGGCCCTTAAACTATTTACCTATGTAAACCATCGCAGTTTACCTTCGGAACGTTGTTATGCCTATAATATAGGAACTCGTATTAGATTATAAAGTTAAAAAGTCGTGAGAATACATAACCGTAATAATAGTTAAATGACAAAATTATTAGTCAATGGCATTGTTGTTTGATATTATTCTTGTGCGGAAACGTGACGAGTTTATTAACATTTTATTATGTTTGAGGTGTGTTTTCAGAAATCCATTGATATAATCCATTACATATGCATGTTGTGTATATAATAAATTATGTCTTTTTTGATCTCATTATTAAATGAATGGATTTGATTAAATTATAAGATTTTATGAATATTTTGAGATTGATTATTTTAAGTATAAGAAATATTTAGTACAGATATATTTGAATTTATTAAATTTATACCGGTTTTAGCGGAAATAAAATACAGCAATAATTCAATGGTATGTACATAACACACATAACTTTCTTCTAATACATCATATCCATAACCTATTCATAAAGGCTAGAAGTCGCACAGGTTTTTCATTAGTTCGATTAGTATTTATATTAATTCCGAGTGCGCAGAAATGTTGCTTAACTTTTCGATTACCTTGCAATAACCGTCATCGCATAAATTTCCATTGGCAGGTAGTTCGGTATACATATTTAACAAAACAAAACGCGGTCAGTTAATTTTTTATTCAAATACTACCATAAATGTTTGTGTATGGAAAAAAAAGGACGAACAATGCATGCGCTATTATTAATTTCCACGTCGTAGAAGGTATACTCTTGCGCGCGCACTCGATGATGTGTATATAGGTACAATAGTACAATGCACACGCGTTGTCGATGTACACTTTAAAGCGACTGTGAAGGGTACACAATATCGTATCTACGTAATAATATTACGTAATAAAATTAAAATGTATAGCCGCGCGATCCGTCACAGAAACAATAACGACGCGCGAAAGAACCGCCGCGCGCCACCGGGAAAGTAATTAGACAATGTGTACTTACTCGTGTAGTCGTATACGATTCGTTGTTTCAGTTGCGGCAGACGCGAGAAAAGTATGAAAGAAAAACTTCATAACGCGTACATGAAAATTATTGAAAGAACGCTTGGAAAATAGTGTCTTACGTAGGTATTGCAATCCACGGAAAACGCGTACTATTTACACAAGTCGCAGCACGAGGAAAACCAATTTCGGCGAGTACAAGAGGTACCCACTTATGTAAGAATTTAAGCGATGACTATTGATTATGACGCTGCCACGGGGAAAGGTGACGGATACCGACCAAATTATCAATAATTTGGCGGTGGAAAGAAAAAATACAAAAAAGGAAAAAGGACAAAAAAAAGCGTCTCTTGCCGTCATCATCGTTTGATTCAGCCGGGCGCAAATATTCTTGTACGGGAGTACTCGAAAAAAAAAAGGAATAAAAACTAACAATATTAATAAAAAAAATCGTCGTGCAAGCTTTTTAACGACGTCCCTCATTGCCGCCGCGGATCGTTAACCGACGGCGATAATGATAATAATAATAATAGTAGTAATAAGAATGTGTTAGGCGCGCCGCCACCGTCGCTGTCTAGGAAGAACAACGCTAGGCCGCGCCACGGTCGGTCGCCCGGCCAGTCGCGCGTACCACGACAAGCCGGTATGCCGTCGCCGTCGTAACCGAATGCTCCGCTCGGCAGTCCGGTGTTCGTCGTCAAACTGTTCAGTTCACGTGTTAACGCACAATCGTGATGACCGTGTAGTGTTTTACTCGTGCGTGAATTATAATATCAATAATACATAATTATTATTATACTTTCGTTGTTTTGTTTCGTTTGACCTAATACCATTTTAACTCCGGTTCATTCTGTTTTATTATTGTCATTAATTTTTTTTTTCGATATTGTCGGTGCATACCTATAATTACCTAATATAATAATATCTAGAAAAATTTAATTTAGTGATTAAAATATTTTTGATCGTGTTTAGTGGTTTTTATTGTTTTTTATCTTTAATGTGAGAGTGCGATAAAATATTATATTTATCCGATGCCAGTGATCGTCAGCTGCTGCAGTGATACTACCCGTCGTCTCGAAAACATCAAACGCCGCACGTCGTCGTCATCGTCGCCGTCGCCCGCCTCCGTAGTAGTCGTAGTCGTCTTCGCCGCCGCTCGGTGAACGGTGCGTGTGCGGTCGTCGTCGCACGGATCTCGCAGTAGCGCCTTCCGCCCGATGGCTCTGAACGCCACTACGTGCTACAACAAGGCGGTGATCACGGGCTACGGATCGTACCCGAGTCCGCTGGCCGCCGCGGCCGGCGTCCCCTCGGCCGCGATGGTCGCGTCCGCCGGTTCCGCGTGCGGCGGCGGTAGCGGCCCGGCGTCGTCGTCGCTGTCGTCGTTGCCGCCGTCGTCCGGCCGGTCCGGTTCGTCCGGTTCCGGGTCGTCCGGCTCGTCGTCCGGGTACCTGGTCAAGGATTTCAACGTGCCGCTGCACGTGGACTGCAGCGTCGAGTACGAGATGCCCAGCTCGGCGAAACCGCCGGTCGGCGGCAAAGTCGAACCGTTGCTCATGATCCACCCGTCGTACTACCGGAAGGCCGAGAGCCGGACCCGCAGCCTGTTCGTCAACAACATGCCCGCGGCCGCGTCCGCCGCGTCCGGCCGCAGCAGACCGTCCGTACTCGTGGGCGGCAGCGGTGGCAGCAGCAGCAGCAACAGCAGCCGGTCAGAAGCCGCGGCCGCGGCCGTCGCTGCCGCCGCCGCTGCCGCTGCCGCTGCGGCCGCGAACGTAACAGACGGTCCGCCGCCCGCGAAAAAACCGTACGCCGGTCCCGCACCTGGTGTCACCGCGTCCACCGGCGTCTACGGCATGGTAGCCGGTGCCGTGGCCGCTGCGGCCGGAGCGTCCCAGTGGCCGCCGCTGGGCTCCAGCGCCGAACAGCACCAACACCACGACGGCAAACGGACCATGGACATGGCGCAACGGCAGTACCACCAACAGCACCTGCAGGCCAGTCTACCGCCGCCCATGATGACGGCCGCGTTGCCCACCGACAAGACCCATATGACAGGTTAGTTTACGACATGCACACTTATATAACGTAGGTACTTCTACTTCAGTCGCTCCTATAACCTTTTTGGCGTCTTGGAGGAATTTCGATACGTTACAGACCACGTCGATTTTTTTCTACTTAAACATAATATTATGTACATAAATGAAGATATAACTCTTCCACATATCGGCGATTTTCGGTTTCGTTTGTCGTAACAAGCACCAAAGAAAAAATACATTTTTTCCAAATTTTGTAGATATGGTTTATGGACCATAGTTTGCGGGGACCACTGTCCTACTTCAACATCACTTCTTTCCATCAATACATTTCACCGGCAAAAGTGTTGTACTTCACGATTTTCGGTGATTATTTTCTTTCCACATTCGCGGTCTTTATAGAGTGTGGTTTTGTTGTTGGCGGGGTTTTGCATTTTTTCCCGAAAACTGTTGATACGCGTAAAATCGCAACTTGTCACGATTAATCGGTCTATCAAAAAATGTTGTGTTTTCGAACGTCTTTCAATTATTTTCCATTCAGTCCCTTGCTCGTCGTTTTATTTTTACCCATGCCACTGCAGTTGCGAAAAATCAATGTAACACTCTCGTTTATCTTTTATTTATAATGCTGTAATATTTTACGTGCTCTCCCCGCATTAATCTCAGTCGTCGCAAGTAATTTCTGAACGGAAAAAACAAATTAAACTATTTCTATATCGCTATCCGGCCAGGAAACAGGGAGATAAACTTTCTTTTTTTTTCTCACCGAAAACTTAAAAGTATGTAAGTAATTATGATTTGGTTTTTACAAAACTTTGTACAGTGTATTAATATATAATATTATCAATTATTGTTATTATTATTATCAGTGCGATATTACGAATTACGAATCATTTTCTATTGGCAGTTCGTCGGGAAATGGACAAGGGCGGTGCACGTATTTTAATATTTAAAAAGTTTATCATGAAAAAAAGCACGCATATTTTTTTTGCGTATTGACGGTGAATGTGAAATTAGTATTCCTCCGGTACGAGGGGCCCTATTGCTCGTACAAAGAACGCGCGTTCCGCAGTACATGCGGATGGAAAGGTGAGGATTTTTTTCATCACATTTGCGTCCGTAATTAACGTTGATTTATAGGTTCAAATAAAAAATAAAAAAAAAAAGAATTAGGTAAAGGTAAAGAAGAAACCTTTGTTAATTACACACTGCGCAGTTTTATAAAAAATATACCCTTTGAAACCCGGGTTGTATAAAATAATTTTTTTTCGTTGATAATTTCGTTTCAAAAATCGAGATAATTTCCGTAGCGTTACGCAGAAAGTTTTCTTGAAATAAACACCCCTCGTCAAAGTGTGCGAGGCACGTTAAATCACTGTTCTGACTTCACATAGCTTTTGGTATATACTATAATTACACTCGCTTTATATATATTTTTTTCTCGGGCGCAGCTCGCGCGTATTTCATTTAATTCTATATGTTTTTTTCCCCACTCACAGTTACGTGGGACTTTGTCCCTCGGGGAGCTCTCGCTAATAAATTACATTAACAACGCCACAACCGCCGATAAATTATTATGGCCTAGGGTTTAAAAACTCCCAAATTACAAGTCATGCGAACGCTGTCGATTTTATTTTACATTTTTATAATCATAAACAGCATTTTAAGTGAACGTTATACTCCACTTCTCTATACATTGCAGCTGCCGCCGTACAGAAATGACAGAACAACGAACTTTCTTGCATGGCGTTTACTCTATAGGTGTAAAATGTGATGCCTATAAATTATGTACAATATTTTTGGCGTATCAACTTTCAAACGTCCTTGTGTCTATAATTCGTTATTTAATTGCACACACATGAAAACGTATAGGTTAAAAAAAATATACATAATATACATCGTGGCAATATATTTTCGACTAATTGATCGCAGGTACTGTAATAAATCTTGTGCGATCGGGCGCGGAAGCCCCGTGTATTCAAATATTAATTAATATTCATATATACCTCAATATGTTTTATAACCGCGGTGATTAACATAATATATGCAGGTGTGTTCCGAATGTTCCGAATCTAGTCATTATTCGCCCGTCGGCAGCGCAACGAAGGAAGAAAAACCAATAGTTAAAATAAAAACGTGAACGACGACTTCGACCTTATTGTAAAATGAATATTTTCCGAACCGATCGCTTGGAACTTTTCGATCATTGTGTCTTGTACTAAACCCAGTGGTTGGTGGCAGCCCGCGTCTAATGATGATAATAATAATAATAATAATCATAATCACCTTTTTTCATCATCATCATCATTATGTTATTATTATTATTCTAACACGTCCGAATGATAATAATAATAATAATAATAATTGTGTGTATCCATCTATTGAAATTTTGCTCATGACTCATGCATAACGCGCATGCCGCCGATACACACGCACAATGGTGTCAGACGGCTGAAACGGATACGGTGTATACGCTCATTGTATTCAGATATTACGGCACACACTCACACAAACCTACATGCACATATATACATTCGGTCATCCTTTTTATACACCAGTGTTTGCGCGCCCGTGTGTGTATGTGTGTGTGTGCGTGTCACTTGTTGTTAATGGCTTCGCATACGTTCGCATCCCAAACGACGACGACAATGCGTGAGCTTATGTATACACAATGGAAGGCCGGGGGCCCCGGGAGAGTCGTGTCGAAATTTATCGTCTTCGAAAAAGGCGACGGATAAAAAAAAATTGTGTGTGCGTGATGGGAACGGCGACGACGTTGGTTCTCCTTTTTATCGGAACCAATTTTTTTTCTTTTTAATTTTCTTTATTGTATAATATGAGCAACAACTTTTTTTTCTTTTTACAAAAAAATATTTTGGGTTAGACCGATTTTATTTTTCATTTTAATTACTGCGCTTTTAAAATGATATAAAATTTTGTCAATTAACCGTTACTGACAAGTATAATTTTTTTTTCCGTTTCTTTAATTTTCTTGCTGTGCGGTGTATAGGAATTTTTTATTCGTTTAGAATATTGTCGGATAAACCAGTAGTGCGATTTTTGGTCCATCGAAATTTTTTAATGTTTAATATTTTCCGGACCTATATGCTAAATCATTAATTAAGTATATAATATATTACGTACTATGCATACTTTTGAGCCATTTTTTTTTTTAAATTAGGCTGTTAACACGTGTGGGCTAGTCTCATACGTGAAAAGAAAAATCGATTTCCTCGCACAGAACACTGCAGTTCAGAATAACGTTGAAGTTTTTTTCTTTAATGCCACGTGTAAAACGGTTATCATCACAATAATTGCTTTTATAATGTTGTGTGCGTAACGTGTGTGCAACGGACGACGACGGCGACTACGCATATTTTGTCAACAAATCTCCATTCATCTGTCGGGTTATATTAAGAAAGAAAATATTAAAAAAAAAAAGACCGACATTAGAACCCCTAGAGGTCTGCTTCTCGTGTATATAATAACGTGCACAGTGCACACACACACGGACGCAGTGTGTTTAACTCTAGACTATTTGACCCTAATTTTTGTCGCACTACATCAATTTGCTCCTTCAACTTGCCTACCAAGCCCACATGCATAGCTGTCGGATTTTATTAGTTTTCCGTCTTCGCAGTCGTCCCGTTGTCGTCAATTGGGTCTCATTAAAATCAATATCACAATAGTCTGTACACGTGCGCACACTCGACATTCATATACAATCATACAATAATATCGTCTCGAGAGATACGCACTGCAGATTCGCGTGAGGAGCGGGAGGTGTGGTATAGGCAGCCGGGACTTGGTGTTAGTTTCTCATAATATTATATACGATATTATATGTATATAATGATAAAGTACACCGTCTTTGGATTTCCTTTTCTTTATTTATAATATTATACTCGATGATGCGATGATGGTGATTATGATTATGATGACGGGAAACCCGACACGCGCACATATCTCGTATATACTGACACAAAAGTACGTCGTTCGCACTGTGTTCGTGACGTGACGATCCCCTCCCCTTTTTTCCATGAAAAGGATTTTGCAAGAATTTCGAATTTTTTCCCCTCGTTCTTGCAAACACTTCAGCGCTCGCCATAAAGCGACAGGACGTCGTCGCATTTATGGTTTATAAATCGACTTACACGCGCGCAGCACGCCGTCACGAAATAAGTACAAGTATTATATTTTATTGGCGTGCGTTCGACCAAAAACTGGAGAGAGGAAAAAAACGATTTTTAATTGTTCTTCTCCGATTGTATCTGTGTATAACGATTTCACTGTTTTATATTAGGTCGTATATGTGTACATGTTAAATTCGTGTGTATTGTTTTTTTTTTTTTTTTTTATGCAACCGTCCATCGTTGCTGCCGCTGCCGCCGTAAATTCCCGTCGTCATTCTCCGCCAACCGTTGTTTTTTCTTCTTTTTTTATCGATATTATCGATCTGTGAATTATATATAGGATATTGCATATATATATATATATATATATACGACACGCGGATGTGATTACTACTTATTGTTAGAAGAAGCGATTGATCGCGAGATTTTTAACTTTTCGCGTACTGCAGGTGTACTTATTATTATTATTATACAATTTTGGTGTGGTCATCGATTGCGATGCGATAATTATATATATACTGCCGCGTATACGTCGTGTTCTCCCCGCGGTATTAAACACATACACGGTTCGAAGTTGTAGACGGCAGCCGCTGTTTATAGTATACAATATGGCAGCGCAGTACATCTTGAAGCCTTTGAGCGACGACAACAGCTTATGTGTAAAATATATTTGCATGCGTAAACGTGTACATACGTGTTTGTACAGAGGAAACAATAATATTATAGTACCGAATTCTGATTATATTTCTTCGCTTAATCATCAGGAAGTGAGTTCCAAAGGTTTGCCATCGTCCCTTATTGCCCCGACCGTTGGGTGGTGTCATACCACGCAGGCAGTATAGAGTAGATAATAGATAAAGGTGCACGGGTAAGAATAACATTTCGCGCGACGAGTCCCTGGCGTTTCCCGAAACGACGGGTCAGAACGACATAGTATATGTAGGTACACACACCCCGAGTGCGAAATGGGATGAATATAATACAAGGCGAAACGAGCAACAAAAGCCGTCCTTTGTAGACATTTTGATCAATTTTTTTTTTTTATTACTTTCCTTCATCGATCATCCACCACCTCTGCCACTACAGGGTGGGTGCCTGCGTTCTTTTTTTTCGCCATAGGTCCATTACCCCGACGACAATGTATATACATCGTCCCAACGCGATTTATTGCGATAATTTACAATCGTTACACATTTTATATAATACACGTGCACACAAATGGTGTTCGCATTTATAATAATAATAATAATAATGCATCGCGCGGTGGGCTGTGCACAGATGAGATAGAAAGAATAAAGAGTGAGTGCAGCGGCGGGGTGAGAGGTCTTTCCTTTATATTTCACGTTATTCTACGTTATTATTTATGTGTGGTTCGCGGAATACCCGCGTGTTTGTTGCACACTCGCACTACGACGACCGATAAACCGTCGGACCGGAAAAATGATAATTTAAAAACGCACCCGACCACTATTATAATACTGCCGTGTTGTGTCGTTTGTCGAATTTTCCAGTATAAATAATATACTACGCAGCACTGCATGCGTATTTTATTTTATTTTTTTCTCATTCGTAAAAGTAATTGTTCGTGCGTTTACGCGTATATAACTGTACCACATATATATTATACACAGACCACCTGCTATTGTAATTTTTCCGTGATGCGCGTAAAAAAGTTGTTTTTTCCATGCCAACATATTATACAAAACTTACAAAACGTATTAAAATATAAACACTACTACTACTACCTCTCGTTTTGTATACTGCGGCTTATATGACGACGGTAGAACAATGTTAAAAGTACATTATAGGTACTATATTCATGTTCGTATAGTTGGCTTAAATAATTGGAACGTTACAAATGAAATTATGCATGCGTATATACATATAGTACACAAAATATGCGTGTACATATTATTATAAATTATAATATATGTACGAGCAATAATATGGAACATCCAAACGCGGTATAAAAACATCAATTATACATGCGAACATAAACGACAAAAACTTAAATATAATAATAATAATAATAACTTTATTTCATGTAAATGACTAAGTAATAACGCCTTGTTATTATATAGGTCAGAAGGCCTCGCGGACGGTGCTGTGTCGTTTGCTATTACATCGAATATTAGCTAATAAAATGTTTATGGAACTTTATATATATATTATTATATATGACTTGTGCAGCTGCCCGTTTGTTTTTAAAATATATTACGCGTCGTATGGTTGTTGGATACATTCCGAAAAAATTTACATTTACATTGTTTTTTTTTTTTGCTTCTTCTTCTTGGCCGTAATCTCGGTTCCCATTTTTCCGTCTCGTATAGATAAACATCGGTGTACTTCCACTGCATTTTTATGCATTAAAAAAATTAAATTGCTTTAAAATGTTTTGTTTTCCAACAGTATGTATTCCTCTCTGGAAGCTTGTAAAAAGAAAAATACATTTACATATACATCCCGTGTAGTTGTCAATAAGTTTGCTGGTGGATAATATATGCCGGCGAATAAGTTTTGCGTGTCTTTAAATTATAAAATGAAACACGAAACGAAATGATTAGCTGAATGCAGAGAGAGTTTTAAATTTGGTTGTTTATATTTTTAATTTTTACGAGAAACATTCAATAAGCCGGCGCCGATGAATTTATGCGGATATACATTATTAAATTGTTTTTTAATTTTGCGGGCACAATAATTATTATATGCTTTTTTTCCACTTAACATTAATATATTTAAATATTTGATTTAAAAGTTATGAATAATTCAGTAATTTAGTGGAATTCAATTTAATCGCAAAAAGTTTAAAAAAGAATGATTTCCAGATGAGTTTTTTTTACGGTTCGAATACATTATAATGCGTGACACAAAACTTAAGATCGTAGTTTTAATAATATTTCTTTCTGTATAGTTGGTCACGGAGAAAGAAAATACTTTGTCATTCGAACTAAAGAAGACGACGGTTTTTTTTTTTTTTAGCCTCGACGTTTAATAATATTCGACCGGGAGCTGGTCTTAAATATTAATGTGTTGGTAAAATTAAGTTTTTAATTAGCTCGTTTTATAAAGTCACGTCGAGCAAAATCAATTCACGTTGAAATACATTATTAATGAATTACAAAACCAAATCAGGTTTGAATAAAGGTATAATATATAAATATATATAACCTGTATCGAGTTGATGTTTTTTTTGTCGAGGTTTCGAGGTTCTCTATCTATACATGCTTTGGAATATTAAAAGTTATATGAACAAAATATAACTGAAAACAGTTTCGTAACACACGACGAATATATTCGGTAACGCAATTAATTGTATTGGGTTATAACTACGTGTCATAAAATATATACGTAATGAAAAAAAAATAAAAATAATTCTTTATTGTGCAGTCATCTATACAGTTTAATGAAATATAGGTCGATGAGCTTTTTTTTTCTTTTTTTCGATGTGTATTGTTTGATTAGAAAAACTATTTTGTACCGATCGTAATTTTTTTTCCTTTATAACATTTTTTTTCTTCGTAATAAGGGAGGAAAAGTTTTATTGATTTTATTCCACCGATTTGTTGAAAGGAAGTTTTGCGTCAGCGGAGGTAGACTTGTATAGTATCTATACTCGTTTTTGTCGATTGCAATGCAAATAGGGTCTTTTTTATATTAATTCGTCTAGATTACTTTGAGTTTGAGTAAATAATTAAGAAAAAATAAAAGAATTAAATAGTTTTAATTAAAAGAAAAAAAAAAGATACGAAAAAATATAAAGAAAGAAAAAAACGTGTTCTTATGGCGTTTTTTTTTTTGTCCATGTTTAGTGCCGAAAGGGTGTTCTTGCTGCCAGGCGAAATTATTAAAACGCAAAGCCCAACAACCATCATCGGTGCCACAACAACCTCCACAACAGCAACACCTCCTCCACCACCATCAACAACAACACCATCTACAACCACCAACTCATATACAACAACAACAACAACAACAACAACAACAACACCTCCACCACCATCACCATCAGCAGCAGCAGCAGCAGCACCATCAGCAACAACAACTCCATCACCACCACCAACAGCAGCAGCAGCAGCAGCACCACCACCACCAACAACAACAACTCCACCACCACCAACAACAACAACAACAACAAGAGTACCTCAAGGTGAGGCAAAACGAAGCGCCGCCACAACTTTGGGGTTTCAACGGTACCATTGCAGCGGTGTTGCGCAACGAGTACGGCAGCAAACCGACGAAAACGTTGGGACGTTTCACCGACCCTATCAACAACATCCTGACACCCACGTACATGTTTTGAGCGGCAGGGATCGTGCAGGGACCCATGACGAGAAATTACCGCGCGTCCCTTCGCCATTGTCCGGGACTTGCTACAGTCGTCGCCGCGTTTACATAGTATTATATGCACATATGCGTATTTTATAGTTTACCCGCACGCCGACGACGACGACGATTTCATTGTGTTATCATATTATTATATTTTTAGTCAAGACGAGTTGTTTATCGACACGATTATGTGTATTATACCTATGTAATAGTATCTCATTGTTGTATGTTATGATGGTTAGAGACGGGAGGGGAAAACAAACATTTCAATTTCTCCCCCGATTCGATTTTACTAAAATCTTAGAATGTTGAGAAAAACAAAAAGAATTGGATTATTATTGTACGATGAAAAAAAAAAATATATATATATACATATATATTATACGTTTATAGAGCAGCAGCGCGTGTGCGTGTTAGACCGCGCGCGACAAGATAATATATGTATCAATAAAATCTAATATTGTAATAGTAATTATGATGAAAATAATGAAAAAAAAAAAAAAACTATACATATGTATTTGTTAGCGTTAAGTTTTAACTTGTAACTTGTTAATAGTACACACGTGCACATATACTGTGTAAGATATTAATACATTTATTTGCTATGATTGTAACGACATAATATATGCATATATTATAATTTGTAACATTATAATGATTCATCTGTTTAGAAGGATAACAGTGTCCGCCGCGCACGTATTGTTGATCGAGAGATTATTTATATTTGTTTTTTTTTTTTATTTTTCACCGTCGGCGGACACCCGTAATAACTATATATTTTTTTTCGAAATATACATTGCACGGAGCGGCAAAACGTGCCTCGTCGTTGTACATATAAGATTCCAATTTTGTTTCTTTTTTTATTTCTATATTAGTTCGTGCGTGTCGCTTTTTGTGTTGGCTGTGAAATATTGTGATAATAAAAAATTAAAAAAAGAAAAAAAAAGAAGAAGAAAACGCACGAATAATAATAAAATATTTACTACTCATAGTTTTCGAAAATCGAGAATACAACAACAACAATAACAACAACAACAGTTTTTTCTCTCTATCTCTCTCTATATATAATACATAAGGGTATATAATAATAATTTATATTATAATACATTTCTTGCGTAAAGACTGAACGAATAATATCTTCAAAAAAAAAAATATATATATATATATATAAAATATGAATAAAAGACTGTACCCCTTTTTGCAGTATATTGTAATAAATGTATACCTAACAAAACAGTCATGGGGTATGAAAATACTGCATAAGTTCCTTATATGTATACAATTAATGAAAACATATTTATATACCCATTTTGAAATAATCAACGTTTAAACCTCGGAAAAGAAAAAATAAGAAAAAGTTTTCACCGATTGTTATAATTTTCGTTCTGTAAAATTCAAGTGGTTATAAAAAAAAAAAAAAAATGAAAAAAAAAAAAATGATGATAATAAATTTACTTTCGACATACATATAAGTGTACATTCCTATATAATTTTCAACGTTATACATATACTTACGACTTATTAGGTGTGCCTGTTTAATTTATGTAATTTTTATCTAGTCTGGTTGGATAATGGGCCAAAGAGCTATTCACATACATATTTATAATACATATTACGACGTGTATAATGCACTGTGCGTATATATTGTATACACATTAATATATATATATTTTTTCCTATGATAACGCGAAAAAAAAAAACAAATAAATCATATATTATCAACCGTATAATATTATATATTCTATATATAGGTACCTACGCGAGCTTTACTCGTACAATCATTCACAGGCCTATAATATTATATTATAATATTTGCTTAGGTCTCTCCGCATAGACACGATAATTATTAATCATTATTCATTTCAATAAACACAATAAAAAAAACGTACACTCTGTAGAGCAGTGTACAATAGATAGGTTTTTTTTCGCCCAGTATTCGTTTTGTTAACTCCAATAAAAATAAAAAAAAATTTAAACAAAAAATGTTGGCCTGTGATAATATAATATAATAATATCCGTATATAATAATAACTCTCCGACATGTCGTATAATCCCCTTTTTTCGTTATCGTTAAAAACAAAAATAATAAAAAAAAAAAATCAAATAAATTATATAATATATTATATAATACGAGAATATTATTTTAACATTTTGAAAAACAAATAATAATAATATCATTATATCGTATTTGTAATATTTATTTTTAGATACCACACGTAATATTAGATTTCTATATAATTGTAAATTAGACTTTAGATCTATATAATATATATATATATATATATATATATTTATTTATTTATTTATTTTTTTGTTTCTAGTATTGTACAGACGGTTTTTTTTTTTTTTTTTGTAACAATCCTAATTTCAGGACATGGTTTATTTGTTAAACGAAAATTTACACAAAAAAAAAAAAAAACATGCGGAAATACAGTTTAATAAATATACATGAGATTATTATAAATGAAACTATGGCGTTTGTTTTTCATTCGATAAAAATATTTTTGGTATACCTGAGTAATATCTACATGCTAAAAGATGCGTATGTTCGTTAACAATATATTATATATACGTAAGCCGCGGGGCGAGGACGAGCGAAATATCCGTTGGCCCGCGGTCTCCGCGTGCTTGGTGTAAAGGTCGCAACGGATATGATGATGATAGTATTATAATATTACGGTGACGACGGTGACGTTCATGCGCCAGTGACCTTTGCACATATCAAGTTAAAGGTCGTCCGTGTTCCGGGAGCAGAAAAAAATGGTAATAATGTGCAACGTGCTCGACGAGACGGACCGCCGCAGCCGACGACATTTCGGATACATATATATGTAATATAGGACGGCTCGCTATCCGCGAACGAACGCGCGTATATGCCCTACGTTTCCGAGTTTTTGACGAGACGAGGTAATTTACCATGCGCATAGGTAACATAAATCATGATCGCGATTGTTATCGTCGATTGTTTTTACAATAAAATGATGTGCAGTTCGTGTCCGAGCGGGGACGACGAGAAAGACGTATAGGTAATATCGTATACATATATAGTATGTAGTACCGGTGCAAAACTTGTGTGAAGTAAGAATCGCCGAGTTGTATATGATATTGTTTATGTAATGCGGATATAATGTATACGTCATCGTTATATATAGTATAGACCGTGCGTATATATTATATAGTGTCCGGAAAGGGAGACGATGACACCGCGCGTCCTTGCAGGTCGCATTAGGTATACGTGCACATATAAATATAATAAAATATATTCGCGGCCGATCGCTGCTGGCCAGCTCGAGGTACTACAAAACGGTATGTTATATTATTATTATTATTATTATGTCAAGAACTGGTGTTTTTGGATCGCCGCCGCCGCTACGAAAACGATTTCAGAATACGGTATATTATTATATATACGAGCACCGTATTATGTGCACCTGCGACGTATATATAATAACAGTACGTATATACAACGTGTGCTGTATATAATATGTATACGTAACAATATGCGACCCGGCGAAAAGAAAAATGTGACTAGCCTTTAATGAGACGTGTCTTGTGTACCTGCAGCGACTTTATGTTTTATAAACCGTTTTGAAACGTACACCACCGAGCCACCGTATAGGTACTTACGTAGTATGTATGATGCGGACGAGTGCTGTACACGGCCAGGGACGGATCTACGTGGGGGGCTAGGGGAAGCTAAGGATTTATATAGATCCGGGCGTACTACGATTATCTCAATGACATAGGGCGTATTATATAGATACATTTTATTTCTATTTATACGCCGCATAGGCGAAAAATTAACTACACGCTTGGAAAAATGTAGGTATTTAATGCAATTTATGATACGTATAATACAATATAATATAATATAAACAATATAATATAAGTATTTTACTAAAAAATATGATAAAAATTCTTTTCAAAAGAAATAATTTCGTAACGATATATGTATATAGAATATTTCTTTTTTGCGTCGTATTACATTAAAGGTTCTTGATTATTTTCATAATTAGTAATACCTTTATTAAATATTATTATAATATTTATAATTTTAAGAATCAGACTGTTAATGCGAAGTATTACAGTCAAATACAAATGTAAACCATATTGTCTAATTTCCCAAAAGGCTAAAATTATAAGAAAAGTAAATTATTGAATATAAGGCGTAATATTTTTAATTATTTATGTAAGCCTCTTTGATTCGGCTGTGTGTATGTAGGTGTACACCGTGTGTAAATAGGTCAATGGAACTACGGAAAGAAAGAAAAAACTACAAAACACAATCATCGTATGTATACTTATTATACCATACTTGCGTTGGTTTGGAACAATGTTGTGTTTTATCTGCGCGTATATATAATATGGTTGCCGTTTGGTCATATTGGTCATATAACCAATATTTTGTTATTTTATTAATTTAATTTAATTTTTCATATTACATTTCTACCGTGACGTCTTCATGATGACGATAGAAATATACTATATACGTAATTACGATACGTTGGATGACCTGTACTGCCCGAATTAGTCATGAGAAACGACGACGAAAACTACGACTATATACGACTTCGACGGCGACGACGACATTTCCAAACAAAAACACAATTTAAAATATTCTTTGTTTTTATCCGTCTATATTATATACACCCTATATGGGAGATATTTTGGTTTTATTTATTTAACTTTTTTCATTTTAGAGAAATTGTATGGGGGTTAAACACGTGAGTAGTGTACGTGTGCATGGGTCATGGACAAAGCAGCTAGAATCGTATGGTCACCCACCGAATTGCTGAGAGTGACTGCGACAGACCGTGATGCCACACTATACGTCGTACACACGATCTAAATATGATACTTTTAAAATTATATTAATTATATTATACGCGTGTGCTTTGTTTACAATAGGAAATAATAAGAAGAAACCGCGATTATGGTGCGTGTGGTGCACTGCGACAAACGAAAAGACAATATACAAACTCTTGGTGTCCACGATATGGATAAAATAATAACCGACCGACCAATTTGTAGTTGAATAGTCCCGCGCGTGATGTGTTAATAATAACATGTAGGTATAATACTATACATTCGTGTTACGCGTATACGGAGGTTTCGAAAAAAAGAAACGGATTAAACGATAAACCTTTTTATGTCTTAATATTATTTTAGTATACCGTGTATAGTGTATATTCTGTATACTGTAGATTTTATTATCTCGACGGTGTTTTTTTTCCTTTCTACGAGTCGTTATTTAGCCGAATATCATATTATTATATAGTATACGCGATACACGTATATTAAATACATAATATGTATATATTATATTATGTATCGTTCGCGCTTTTATTGTTCGTTGTATCTATATAATATGTACATCGTATAATTTTATGTTAATGTTTTACTTTTCCACGCTACCTGCGTATTATACCCAACTAATCAGGTTCTCGGGCTTTTCTTTCATTTCTCTTCTTTTTTTTTTTTTAACCATACTACAAAAATTTTGGGCTATAAAACACGCGGAACGGTGTACGCCTGTAATGTTCGCAGAATTCGCGTTCATGAAACATGCAAATATACGCCCGCTAATACGATAACTATACGCAGACACTTATACAATCACGATATTAAATAATTAATTAAAAAATATTTAATGTAAAGAGTTCTATGCACACGGATGGTTCTCTGGCTACCCAAAATGTAAGATTTCTTGGTCGGCTTCTTTCTTCATTTTTTACACCTTTTTCTAGTTCGACAATCGCAGGACACGTGCGCGTCGGTGTACAGGAAACGGGTTCGCGATGCGCTACATGTTTCGCGGAAGTATGTAGTAAGTTTACGGTCGACAATAAGGATAAAAAGTATAATATGATAATATATAATATATTTATTGTAAAACGTATTTAATAAATGATATGCGCATGCCAGAATATTTATCGAATCCGTCGTTGCTACAGTTGTCGTAATGTCTCGCCGCGCAGTCGTGTCCACTCCACGATCGATCGAAAAACGGCAAAAACAAACGGAAAACGATCGAAAAATCAATCGAAAAATGGAAGAACTCGTGGTGGGTATAACTACGATAATATAACATAATGTACATATATAAGTTTCAGTGCGGAACCATTCCTCCGAGGAAAAAACCCACAACGTGGACGCGTGCGCGTACCTATATATTATAATTATATGCAAAATTTTATGAAAACTTTCAAAGGTAAGGACTACATTGTAATAATAATAAGAAGAAGGGACTGGCGTTGTTCCGCTGTTTACTACGTTACCGGTATGCATATTATATAACATGACGTACGTTGTATGCATATAGTTGTGGGTCTTTTAGGCGTATATTCGTATATTATGTATGTATATTATTTGAGTCGTTGGATTTGTTTGTTTTATTTTTCCGCGGTTTTTCATATCGTTGTCCGCTAGTTTCTGTTAGATATATATATATATATATATATATACCTACCTAATCCATTGTACTTATTCGTAATAATATAAACATCGCCGCCGTGCGAGTTGCTGGTTTTTTTATTGTTTTTTTTTATTCTAGCCGAAAACGCGTATCGACCATCGACCATCAGCAACACGTAATTGCATACATATACATATGTGTATAAATATACATATATTATCATCGACATCGCGGTGACTAGACAGCTGGTCACAATAGTCAAGTGCGTTATTGGTTTGTTGTCGCGTATATATATATATATATATTTAATATATTTCTAAAATAAACGTGCGAAATCCGAATACATATGTACGTAATAATAATAACAATAATAATAATAACGTGTACATAATAATAAGGATCGGAGCCGCCGCTGGGTGTACTATTCGGAATGCGAGATCATGCGCGATGCACACAAGGACTTGGAGAATACAACAATCGCATAGTGCACAACTCATATACGTGTATAATAGTATGTAATAATAGGGTATATGGTATAAAATTCACCTTTTTTGGATTTGTATCAACTAAAAAAAAAAAAAAAAAAAACAAAACAACAAACAACAACAAACGAAACTAGGTATAAGGCGTGAAGGACGATGGAATGCGAAACGGTGCGGTCTCCTATATATTATATATTATTAAATCGTTGGCATTACGACGACGCTATCGGTCCGGAATATAATATATTTATTGTTTGTAAGCGCGCGCTTGTATTAGAATACAACGCGTGTGCACAATACCTATAATATTATAATTTCTAGCGTACGGGTATAATACCGTATGTATTTTGTGCCCGGGTGCAGTATATAATATTATACCTACTTACGGCCGCGACACAATGGCGTCATTATTGTCCGCGCGGATGTATAATATTACGTATTGTGTTTTCAATATTCGCATATTTTGTGTTTTTATTTCCCGGGCGATTAATTAAACCATATATTTATAATATCTTTGTGTACTATTGTATTCCGTGTACTAGAATACCACGATGATGACGAGAGGAATAAAAGAAGGCGAGTGGAGGACGGCGGCGATGATCGACCGAAATGTCGAAATATATATTATTCGTTTTTCTGCACGTGTCAGCTCCTGTCCGCCGCGTCGCGTCTCCGTGCTTGTACTGCATAAAATTGTTCATTTTGTATTGTGAAAACTTATCTATTATGCGTCATTAATTCGTTTTAATGTATATCTATATAGATATTAGGTACGGTGATAGAAACTGTCCAAGACTGAGTCCCCACCGATTGTCGAAATGGAGAAAAAATGTCAATACCTACATAGTTTCATGTATATACGAGATTCCGGTGTCCGTATTATACAGGGTATTGTTGTATTTCGCGTGATCGCTTTGTTTTAATAAATGTTTACAATTTTATGTATACAATTTATTATAATTATTATTATTACCTATATGTTTCGTTGTCGTAATAATCCGTTTCAGTTCGAAAACGATACGCGAACACACGCATGCGAGTCATCGGACCGACCCCAGACTGCGACTACGCTGGATATCGTGTGAACGGCGGTTTTACGCTCAGCACAACTCGTCGCCATCGTCATTGTATGCAGTTGTGCGGCGAAACGGAAACGAAATATTCGATCGAAGAAAAACCGAATCACGTCGCGGTGAAACACACAAACAAATTATTATTTTATAGTAGGACGGTGAGGTAAATTGCCCAAGTAGAGTCCAAAAAATGGTATACGGCGACCGGTCAATGATTATTATCCATTTGTCCGTAATTATATATTGTATTGTTATAATACACGTTTGCGTTGTCGTCGCGAACGTCGTGTACGTTATAAAATGTTTATTATTGTTGCTATTATATATGTAGGGAAACGAGAAAGGAGAACGCGGTTTGTTGTGCAGAAGAATAACGGCCAAAATCGTATTTCCAGTTTCATCGACGAAGCAGAAAATCGTTTTGCTGCGCGCGAAACGTCGACGTTTGTTAAACTGGCGACGCGTCGTCTCCACAATGGGTATAGATATAAAACCGACGAACATGACGGCAGCTGTGTAGTTCGGATTTTACTTGACGCGCGAAATCGTAATATTATGTAGATATAATCATGCAATATGGTTTCGATTTCAGCGTGGAAAAATGTGGAAGTCTTTTTTTCTTCCCCCTCGCTCCTTCATTGAAAATTCTATAATTTAAATTGAAACTTTAACCCGTTGTGATTCAACGTGCAAATTTCGAGATGACAAAAAAAGTTTTCGTAAAATTATAGGCCATCCTCATCTGGAATTAAAAATAGGTGTTTCGGTTTACGAAAAATACAAGTTTTATTGCACACGCGCATCACACAGAAAGGGTTAAACAATTAAAATAAATTAAAAAATATGTATTTCGGTACTCTCGTCATTTCCTGAAACCCTGATTTCAATCCAAAGAGTTTTAGCTGAGATATTTTGTGATACATATTGGCGTGATCATACTATATATTATATTATATATACAAATAAAAATTATTGGATATATTTACGTACTTACATACGTATCTGTATACGCGTGCACATAACCGTTTGCATAAATATTCTAGTGTTCAAAACGCGCGAAAGAAAGCCTGGTCGCGTATAATATATGATAATTGATAATCATTGTAATTTGAAATTGTTTGTACTTGCATATTTTATTCATCATCGTATTATTGTTTTCTTTACGGTCTGAGAAATGCATCTCTATCTATACTTGTATCATTATTACTATAACGTCATCATACGCGCGTACTGCAACAGTGGTGTATTTAGCATATTTCCAAGGGGGCCACGGGGTTATAATATGCACCGGCCTACATTTTATCGACCCGAGCGGCTATTTTCCTTTTCCCCCACTTGCAATTAGTATAGTTCCCTTAGCGCTTATTTCAGAATGGAAAGTAAAGTAACACTAGAATAACTTGTTCTAATGACTAATTACGCGCGGAGAGCGAAAATATTCGAAAAAATACAAACTGGTATATTTATATAAGCACTGGTGATTGAACTGACTTTGGTCCGACAGTCGAGATATTTTGGGCCGAAAATTAGTGTGGAAATCGTACCCGTACTCCGATAATAAAACCTAGTGCCCGCACGAAGCATGCACAAAATGTAAATTGTCGAATTTTGATAATGGACAAAAGTAATAATCGTAGAAAAATATAGACCCCGCGTCAATTATTATTCCCTGTAAATACACCACTGCAGTTTACGTGGGATGTAATTTTCATCTTATATTATATACAAATATAATATTCGTTTTTATCAACTTTTTCTGTTCCGCATAATATTCCTTGTTCCGGATTTTTTTTTTTTTTTGTCCGCGTTTTTGTGATTTGTGTTTTAGGTTTTACGTCCGGTGCGATAAGAGGACTCTCTGTTGTACAGAATTTTGTCGTATGGCATCCCTGCGTACGTACGCGAACAATTATTATAGAATTGTTTTATACCATTATAAACATTTAGTGGTGAAATAAATAGCCTCGCGGACGTTTTCCAAAGATTTTCATATCACATGATGCGAAAACGAAAATCCACGTTATTGCATTTTAACGCGTACGTATAGTAAATATAGTTTACTACGATTATTGTTTGAAAATGTACTTTTTACTTGACAACTGCGGTATACAGAGATAAACGGCTGTTTTTGTTGTTTTCATTTCGAATTTTGAAATCATGAATTTTTTCTGTATAGGAACACGTGGTTTGCTTTTTTTGCTCAGTCTACCATATAATTAATCGACGATTGTGTTTAAAGGGAAAATGACGTGTCGAAACACACGTGCGTTTGGCGTGGACGAAGAAAAAATATCGTCGTCGTCGTCGTCGAATAAATCGCATACATTTGTTCTTCTATAGGCACATTTGATTCGTTGGTTTCGGCAACAGAGATGGCGGCCTGCATAATCGGCGAGACTTCGCTGCGTTTCGAAATCATTTCGATTACACGAACCCTGTAGCAGCGGCGGCGAAGTTATCAATATGTGAGGACGCGGCGAGAACATTACTACGGACATAATACGTATACATCATATTATATAATATAATATATTATTATACCTACCGATATCGGATGAACGATACCTATACGTACTTAGATAGCGATTAAATACGATTTGAAAAGTGCACATTTTTTTCGTCGCGGAAGTGTTATTTTATATGCCTATTATACGCGAGTACATAATATAATTTATGCGAGCGCACTTATATGTCCCGCAGCTGCTCTGCGATATCGATTTGGTGCGCGAATCCGACGAAAGTCGTTTTATATTTCGACCACCACCGATCCAAGTAGTTTACATATTACGTATGCAGTGTATTATACTCGTTTACTGTGCTATGATGATGTTATTACAGTGACTTATACATATACATATACGTTCCCTACCGACGGAACACTACTTTATCGCGTCCGGTTATTACCGCGTCTCGTGGGCACTGCCTCGGGTTAACTCGCGGACCTATCTATTATTAATAACACATTTAATCATTTCTCGTACATGTGCTGTGGATTTCGCAGCGAGCGTGTATCTTACAGTGCATATTGAATTTTGCGAGGTCCCACATGGGCGGAGTTGGATTTGAGCGGCGGCGGAGGCCTTGTATAATATTATACAGCTGCGTGCTGCAGTGTGCCGCGGTTTTCGGTATAATTTATCCGCTACACCGTATACGCACTTATTAAATCAAACAATAGATTACAACTACTATATACACGAAACCGTGAATGTTACAGTACCTATAAGTCGCGTGTACGCTCAGACTATTATAATATTATCAAGTCATATCCATAATGTGTACTAGTTTCGTTCATAATGAGTGTTTCATTTCAAATCGGCCGAGGTTTTTCCAAGTGAACGTTTTTCCCATTTGTGTATGTTTTCAAGATTTATATAATGTCACAATGAATCGCGTTATGTACGTAACGATTTACTCGAATGGGCACGGAATAGCTATAAAGCGGTTGTAACGGCTATTATATGATGAAATATCGACAAATTTCGTTTAGTTGTTAAATTATTGCCGAAGTGTTGTAGCATTATATTTTTATCAGCACAACAAAGTACTCATTACAGACTGATTTACCGGTTTACTTATCGAATCTCATTATTGTCTTACACATTTATATAAATCAACTGTACATATAACTAAATCGGTATAATAACGTAATCGCCTATTCGTATACATTTTTTAATACATTCATTTTATAACAACACTTAACGTTTTTATGTCCATTCAAGTTTTCCTTTATAGCGTGTATAAATCCATTGTAGTTTTATTCATTTATTTTTATTGATTAAAGTTTTCCTCGCATAATCTTCTAAACTTATTGTTAATACAAATCCACACATTTTAAATATTTGGAAAAATAGATTAATAACGGATGATAATTTTACAATGTTTAACGTGCAGGTACAGAACTAATGAAAAATATATTAAATACGTTTTCGTTCTGATATTTACAATAAAAAATTATAGTAGGAGGTCGTGCGGACGTCCACGCATGAGTCGGCGGCGGATTGTAGATGAGTCCCTGGAGTTTTCATTATAGTAATATCACGGTTGTTCTATCGAATAATCAATATAATCATTATCTTATAGATATCGCATTGGCATCTGAGAATAAAAAAATTTCCTGACACCATAACGATACACGATCACGCACTATTTAGATCGGTGTTTATATATTATACATGAAAATCGCAAAGAATATTCGCCGAGCAATTATAGGGTTTCCCTCCTCCGTTTTAGTTTCTTTCGGAACGTTTCGATTGAAAGTACTGACGTAAACTTTGTCTATGAGCACCATGGAAACTATTATGTGGCGTTTGTTAAGCGTGAAGCCCTTGGTAAGGATGATCGTCCCTGTACAATGCCGATACTCTGATGTGTTTTTACCGAGTTGTTCTTTGCTTAGTGTTTATTTCTATATCTCTATCTCTTGTCGTCTTATGTATTATATATGCGATAACATTTCTGCGCAGTTGACGCGAAACGCGCGATCGGCGGAGGAGAAAAACCGAACCACGTTTACATTTTATCACAATATAATATATTTATATATAGCTAGGTACCCACCGGAGATTATATATTGTGCGCGAGTATATATATATAATAAACTTGTACTTATAATGTCGTGTTGTACGCGCGCATGTACTGTACACAATATATATATATATTGCTAATCGATCAACCGAGACGGCATTTTCTGGTTAAACTTTCTCGGAGTACGCGATCACGCGGCGTGCAACCGCGCGCAACCAACGAGATGAGAAGCTGCACGCACGAAGTCATTATTATTATTATTATTATTATTATTATTATTATTATTATTATTATTATTATTATTATTATTATTATTATTATTATTATTATTATTATTATTATTATTATTATTATTATTATTATTATTATTAT
>JAIPRK010002226.1:0-25031 GCA_025469195.1 Chaitophorus viminalis | reverse complement strand
AATCAGCATACTTTTTTAAATGCTTTTTGAATAACTGTTTATATAAAATTGCTTTATGGATAATTGGGCATTTGTCACCCTCAAGATCATTAGAAGCTTTCTTGAATGGATTTAAGTTTAGTGTGTATAATGACCTATCCTATAAACGAGGTGCACTCCATCCCCAACTGTACAGCAAAGCGAGGCCCATCCGTTTTTCCGTTTTTAATATTATAAATATATTTATTAATTATTAAATCAGTTTTTCCTGAGTGACTCTCATATTCTATGCTATTGTATATTGTATTGATTATAATCAACATAAATATGCATATATAATTTTTTTTTTTTGGTTTTTAAGTTTTTTTTTATTCAATCTGTTACAAAAAAAAAGAACAATAAGAACAATTGATGGTAAGCTAAAATAAAATAAATAAAAATAAAAGGTAGATTAAACAGATTGCAGAAGCTTCCCAGCGGAAGTACTGCGAGATATACAAAATTAAAAATCAAATTAAATAACACACACTATGATAATAATATAAAATATACCAGTACCTATAACAAGAAATCATAATAGATATGATAAAACCATTAAACCTAACGAGTCTATATAATTGAAAGCAATACACAATTTCTTTCAATCAAGGAAGATAAATTTATAATAATGTAACAAATACCCATTTGTAATACATAATATTAGTTGTTTTGAAAAACTAAATATATTTATTATTTAGGAATTTACGCCGAGATGGAGAAAAGTAAAAATATTCAAACATAAAATTAAAAAATATATGGAAATAATTTAAAATGTTGTTATTAAAAATTAAATCAATTTCTATTTTAAATATTTACGATTATTATTTTAATTATTTAATTATGATCCTTTATAATACATTATACTTATTATGTATTTTTAAATTTTCAATTTTCAAAAATATGTTTAGCATAAATTTTCTTTTATAGTCCTTTAAAAATGTTAAACAACCGTCACGAAATTACTCTAAAAATACATAGTTTAGTACGAATAATATAATAACTGCATTATAAGTAATCACAATGTATTCTGCTCTATGGTCGTATTATATAGTGATCTGTAAAAGCCCTTGATTAGTAAAAGCAACATGAAACGGTGGCACAGTAGTGTTTTTTCTCTGGTACGATAAGTCACGTTTTTACCGGGTGGACCTCCTCGGAGTTCGATATTATTTTTAGGTATTCAGCACCGACACTTAATTATTAAGAAAAAACAGTGATTCTCTTTAGAACTGATCCAAAAATAAAATTAATGTATACTGTTGATGGTTTTAAAAATTTAAAATTTACCAAATGCAAAAACAACAATAACAACATTATATGCTTATTTATTATGAATAAATATGGCCGATGCACTGTGCACTATAAAACATTAATATAAATAACAATAAATTGCGCCATATAAAAAAAAAATCCAGTTCACACTAAAATCAATATAGGACACTGTCACTTACTAAAAAAATGTACCTATATATACTTTCTAAATAAATGAAAGTATAAAAGTTTAAAAGTTTTAAAGGATAATCTAAGCCAAAATAAATTTCCGGTTTACTAAGGCAAAAAAACCATAGAGTGACGACGGTCCTATATTTGAAAAAGTATAGTATGTCGGTCAACTTCTTGAACTGTACGAGGAAATAGCGCCTAAAAGAAAAAGAAAAATCTATTTAGACTTTTAGAGTGAAAACGAGTAGGCTTATAAGTTATAGTAAAATTTTTTTTTGCAATCAATTTTCAAAGGTATTTTTTTTTATTATTTTTTTATTATTAGGATAATTTAAAATAGATCTTAATTCCTTATCAACCTTCATGTGCCTAGATATTGAAAAAAATAAGTTTCAGATTGCTCGAAATACTGCCGTTATCCAGGGAATTAGGTTTAAATAAAAACTGTAAAAACACATTTTCGAACAACTAATGATTCATTTCTTGTTTCAGTTAGAATCTATATAACACTGTCACTGTGAAATAGTAAAATAATAAGCATATATTATAGTTATGTAGGTAAGCCATATTTATTGTTTTCATAAACATTTAGTTTTAAAAAGAATAATTGCAGGAATGGTTTCAACAGAAAAGCGTTCAGCGTTCAACCTATAGCAATCTGTATACATAATACCAATTATTTTAAGCCCATAAATAATTAGACGTTACATTTTTATTTTTAGCATTTTGATGTGTTCTACAATGATATTTTATTTTTGTCCAGATTTTTTTGAGCACTTAAAGTACAAAAAGTTCTTAGTATTTAGTAATACATTCAATACCTCCATAACTTTTAATTTTTTTTTTATAGTTTGAAAGCAAATATTATTTATATTATTAATCTATCAAAAAAATAAAACCAGAGTTCATTATAACTATTTTCAAAATGATGTGAAAATTGTTGATTTTTTAAAAATTAAAATCAATGTTTAATCATTAAAACTGAAATACAAATTAAATTATAGTTTATAAACTGTTGAAAACCTTTAAAAATTACTTGTTAAAACATAAAAGTAATTAATTATTAGTTAGTATAGTTGTTACCATATAAAATGTATGATCAAAAAAGCTGTTTTGAATGATATGAACATTTAGAATCCTCTTACTACATTTACTCTACTATGAAAACATAAATAAATTGCGTAACAACTAATAAAAAAACTAATAACTAGGTAATAAAAGTGTACTAAAATTTAAAATTGAATATTATATGCTTACTGAAAATCATTAAAGACTAAAGTCTAAAGTGATTTGAGTTTTGGACTTTGGTCTTTGTTGTTTGACAATAATTTATTGGCTACTTCATCAGTGTTTCATTTAGTAACGAAAAATAAAGCAAATGTATCCATTATTTCAGATCGTATCGAGTTAAAACACTAAAAACAGTCAATAAAATCTGAGTGTAAGCTGAGAATTTGTTTATTGCGTTATAGACGATAGACGATCGACAGTATAATAATATATTATATTATGTTTATTTATATGAACAGTGAGACGAGGGCTAGACGCAACGCTATAAAGTGTAAACTCGATAATAAGGCTATTTTTTGTTATACAAACTTAAACTTAAACCATACAGTATTAAAAATCCAATTCACATCTTACATAATATGGTCGAATTAACGTTATGCTTTTAATAAAATATTTGAGGTACTTCGACAAATAGTAAATACTCACTAATTGGTACCTAGCAGTTATTTTAGCAATTATTATAATTTATTTAAAAACACAAATATAAAATATACAGTCGTACCTTTAACATTTCAATACATTTCAATCTTTTCTATCTGCATCATTTAGGTAAAAAAATGATAAGCAAACATTTTTTTGAAGAAAAAAGAGAAATATTGAAATGTAAGATTATTTATAATTAAGTATGATAAATACATAGTATGTGTTATTAAATAATTTTTTAAAAATTATAGATGAATATTTTTACTGGGATCCTAAAAAACAAAATAGATATGCAACAGAACAAATATATATTTTTGACTCTGAATGAAACAACGAGGAATGTATTGATTTTATCATGATGGATGTATTTTTTTCAACCGAAAATACTCCTTGGTATTTTGAAAAAGACAAAAAAAATTAATGAAAAAAGAAGTCATAAAACTATACAGTTTCAAATACTTTATGTTATACCACTTTCAAACGTAATTAGCTCGATATTTTTAACTTTTAAGTAATATCATTCGAAACTATTTAAACGACTATGATATACTGTGCCATACATTTACAACGTCCATGATACAATAATAAAATACAATTTAATGATATCCTTTGAGTGGTGTGCCTACCGATACGATACGATGGTACATTACAAAAATAATGAAATCAAGACTTAAGATTGTTGGCCACGCAGTCATTGATGGTTCCTTCAGAATTTTTTTTTTTTTAATCACATCGGTCTATAATGTGCAAGATTTCTGAACACATGGTTCGGGTATACGAGACGAATGACGATTAATATAACGTAATACAATAGGCATCTAGTGTCTTACATAAAAGACTTGTACCTACATAACTATAGGTAGGTACACACGTTATTTTTTCTTATTTTTCCCTTACCACGTATTGATAATTTGTAATGAAAAACCACCGTTTTCGCGCTGCGGGCATGTTAACATTCTATATTTCTATATGGCCATGCATATGACTACGTGTTCTTCATAGTTTAACGTGTGTACTGTGTATAGTATTATATACTATGAATTATGATGTACGACTATTGTCTATTCTTCATCTTTATAATAACGTACGAATACCATGGGCGTAATTAGACCGTAACTAGTAACTTAGTGATGGGAAGGGGGGCTACAGCCCTAGCATTTTTATAATGCTAGCTGATAGGTATATTAAACGGAGGGCTCTGCTCTTCCCCTCCCACGGCCTACACACATACACCTAGCAAGCACATTATTTGTTAATAAGTATATACGACTAATAAATTATGTTTTATTATTACCCATACAATGTGTGTAACATCTCACACCTATCATGAAAATATGAATCATAAAATTAATATCATTTAAAATAATAATAATAAATGATTAAAATATATTATTATTTTAGTTACAAATTCAAGTTTGATTTTCTTAAAATACAAATAAAAGTTAAAGTATTTGTATAGGTAGGTAATAAAAACACTATTACTGTTAGAGCTTGTACTCTTTCACTCTTTGTTAAAAAATGTATTTTAAAATTAAAATGTCTTCTTTGTTGAGACTTGAGAACATTTGACGAATTTCCTTCTTGACTTCTTTTCGAGATACAAAATACTTCTGGGGTAGATTACTAACATTTTTCTTTTTTATTCTAGTATTAGCTGCAAGATATTCCTCGTCATTTTTATAATATCTTTATATATTTTCAAAAATATTGTCGTAAATAATGAAGTAGTAAATAATATAATTAAAAAAGTCGACATTTTCAAAAAAAACGTTGACCAATAAGACTTTTTACTTACACCAAGTAAAATCACTAGAAGCCAACGTCGCACGCATTTTTCAAACTGTAAAATCATAATATAATGTAATACTAAATACTAATTTGCGTAACATTCCATACGATTCAATGAGAATAACAATTAAGTTACAAAGTATTATATTTATATATATGATTATATGAAGCAATGAAGCGATAGCGCCGGAGCGCCTATAAGCCGGACAATGAGCGTTCATTAATTTATTATGTTCTGAAGAAAAATCGAACGTAGGTCAGTGAAATTTAACTAGATTTTCTGTAAATTCTATACGATGCGTAGGATTTGAAACGATTTAATAATATACGCTGTACAAATAAGTGTCTTTGTAACAGTATATAAAATCTGATAACAGTTTCGTTGCGTTACAATCGAAACGAATCGAACGCTGTCAAAAGCCACAATAAAGCCACAACTAAAACTATAAAATACACCGCGCGTAGTAGTAATTGTACTATAATAATATGTTATATTATAATTATTATTATTGTTCAGTGCGTGTGAACACAGGTCGGATCGACAGCAGCTGGTAAGCGTACAATGCACTTCGTATTATTATCGTACGAGATAACTGCAGCAGTTGTCACGAATGCATAAATGTATAATACATAAATACAAAATACACCCATATTATAGTGTACGCGTCTGACCCGTTCGATTATTTACCGCTGATATTCTCTTGAGTCTTGACGATCGCAATATTTCTAACCGACCGAATAGGTAACACGATATTATTATGCAATTGGTTGGTACACCAGTCGATAGACGGTACCTACAGCGTTCAGAGGCGGCTTGGAGGAGGTGTATATTTTAATCACGTGATTCACAGAAATATCAATGGGTGGGATGTATAATATATCATTTTACCTAAATGTAAGAAATATATTGATTTGTCATATAGTATAAATATAATTGGTTTATGGATGATATAGAGTTACAAATTATTTACTGTATATTAAACTAATTAAACACCCATAACTTATCCACTAAGCACCTATTACCCACACGGCATACTCGGTAAGTACTGCTTAGTAGTTCCTTAAACTTATGTAAATTCACGTAAGAAGCACATAAACACTGCACATAATATGTTTACTATAAATTACCCTTACAGATTGTAAATTTTCTAAAAAATAAATGAAAAAAAAGTACCTATAAATTCACCTTTTGGAAAGCAATGGCATTTTATTTTATTTTAGGTGGTGTAAATATATTAAATGTGAGTTAAGAAAAAAAAATTCAACCCCCTACTGCCTATTATATGCCTATTAAATCCTATATTTGGTAAATGTTATGTGCACTGCGTACATTGCCCAAAGACCAATTAATGTTTTTTCAACAATCGCATAATATGAACCCCGACGAACATAATATGCAAAACGTTAACATAAACGTAATCCACTTATCCACTTATACCTACTCCTGTCTCGTGCAATACAAATTAATATATTATACGTATATAAGATCATTTCGTGTCATTTTTACGACATATTTTCACGTATATTGTAAGACCGTGTTCATATATTTTATTAACCTTCACGCACATCAGTTCGAATAAGTCATTTGTCGATTTTCACAGCGTGGTGACAGATATTGTTATTCTATAATATGTTATGTAATTATTATTTTTACATGTTTCTTACACGTGGCGCAAATTAAAAATTGTTCGATGGTACTGGGTACGATAAATACTCGCTCGTGTGCATTTCGATTTTTCCCAACGTAATACTTGTTGTTGTACCGACTATTGTCTATTTCCGATGTCAATACCTACACTTTTCGCATCGAATATCTGTTACGCGTGCATAATTTGTATGTAGCGAGTTTTCCTTGACAACATTCAATATTTCTTTACGGTGTATTAATGTGTATTATACTCTTTACAGCGAAATTTGGAACGCGAAAAGTGTAATGCACGAAAGTCGTATATGTGTACGGCCGCAAAAGGGTGTTCGCATAATGTACCGTTTCGTGACTATAATATTTACACTCGTACGCAGACTTTCGTTGTATAACCTAAATTCAATTGCGTAGGTATTCGAGTTTGTATATTATTATATACGTTTCGAGTCGGATTTATGAATATTTTTTAACATCAATTCAAACGGCAAATGAAAGGCGCGCTTTACACAATTACACGATCGTGTTCCATTCTTGGTCAGTGGTTTTATGAACGATTTATAAGCCTATAAAGACTGCAATGAAATAAAATCAATAGGTATATTCTAAAAACATCATGACAGCTCCATCCATGGAGATCTGATTTTATTATCCAATCAATTTTATTTGTTTTTTTTTCGTAAACTTTTTCGCCGTGTTTTTTTCTAAATACGAGATGTTTTTTTTTTCATGGAAAATGTATTTTAAATGTAGATTATGGCAATAATTGGGTATTTATTATTGTAAAAATTAATAAAAATAAGTGTTATCAAATTATCATGTTAGTATTAAAATTCAAATATTCAATAATATTATACCTACATAACTACACAAGATAAACATATAAAAATTTTACATATAATACTAAAATATACTAAAATCATAAATGCGTTGTGTCTGGAATTAATAATATTATGTTTCCGCTTTCAAATAAAATCAATAAAACTGTTGACTAATCATAACGATGGACGGACGAGAATATAAATAGATAACTAATATAAATTTAATGTACTAATATTGATTATAAATTTATAAATATTACTTTTATTAATATTAATATTTATTAATTATAATCAATGGTATTAAGTACTCTTATGCTTGCACTTTGCAGCGGGTTATTATAATTAAATTATGTAAATTACGTATACGGTATACCGATAAATAAGTTCTGCTAAAAAACAAAAATAGCTTGTGTTAGTATTTTGATTGATTAGACTGAGCCTATGTAAAACGTTAATCAATAAACAACAAAACCAAAAAAGTTATCAAAATAATAAAAAGATTCACCGTTAAAACAAAACATAAAATATAAAAACAAGTACCATACATCCAATGGCCAATTGCCAATACCCAAGTTATACTGCAATTCACTTACATATCAAATGTTTTTAAACGTCTCTCGATTGTTCACTTTAAATAATGATGTGTAATATAATCGGCTGAAAGTGATGAATTCGTGGCCTGCTTGTCAACAAAACGCGAAAAGGGGCTACGAGTATTACTCACACGTCATAGGACTTCTAAATTGAATTAATTATATCTTAGTTTTTTAATTTTTTTTTTTTTTGTGACTAATAGGTTTGAGGATTTAATACAAGGTTTTTCACAAGTTGGCAGTCAAAAAAAAAAAAAGTTTACCGGAAAATCTCAAAAAATATTTATATGCGTTTTATAATTTTAATGTTGACGAAATGTCGAAATTGCATAATATGTGTCACGCTTACATATTTGCTATAAATTGACAGCCCATTAACCCATAAGCAACAAACATGACATAAAAAACTCAATACTATATATACTCTATTGTTTTAATATACCATCGTATGCTTATATTAATTTAAGTTTGCGATTAGTTGTATCAACTATCAAATATTTCAACGTGGTGTGTATGCAAAAGCGTACTTACATCGTTTATCGTATATATTATGTTGCAATAGAGGTCGTTTTTCCATTTTCAATGTTAGTTAGGAGTGGGGGCCGATGGAAAAAATTTAAAATTTATTTTTTGTAATGGATGTATAATATATTTAACATATAAATATGAAACATCACACGAGACCATGTCCAATTACCACGTATACTATTTTTTACTTTCATCTCATTTATACCCGTCCCTCTTATCTGTCTATAATGATTTTAGACCGTGTGTACTCGCCGCGTATAGATAGGTGTACGCCTACTTGATTATTGATTACATAAGTAAGTTAGGCTAATCCAACTACATTTTACAAAACGCAATAAATGGGTGTAATTTGTATAATAAATAATTTATACCAGCGGCGGTGGCTCGTATCCACGACAACGAAATCAAATTAAACTGGAGAAGTAATTTCGGTTTTTATTAGGCTAGTATAAAACCACGATCGTGGACCGGCCAGAAGTAGTCTTACGATGCCAAACGCCGGCACGCATAGACTTTTAATCTTAGATTCAACACAAGGTTCCTGGTTCTGGTAAAGAAAAAAAAACCAAATGGATGTGTAGAAAAATATCGCATTTCGAGTAGTTTTTTCTTTTTGAAAAGACGATAAAGATGCAAAGTAATAATTTATTTATATAATATAACAATATAATACTATTGATAATTTGTACATTTTTATTTGCCTGCGTTTCATCACAAAAAAAATATTGTTTGATCTTCGAGTATTTAATACAATTGAACACACAACTTTGGCTTATTATTATGGTGACGGCCGGTTTTGTAATGAATACTTATAAATACTCACATATACGATTTTTTTTTCTCATAAGTTGTATAAAACAACAAAACAACAAAGAAATGTTTTATTTTTTATGATATTTTCAATAGAACCGTATTATTAACTATATATCTATGTTAGAACAAACGATACAATACTAATGTTTCAGACTCCAGTGTAAAATGAACTGCACCTATACATTTCATTTAAAGTAAACAACGAGTTAAGCACAGTCCCTATATATATATAAAAAAAAAAAAAAACAATTAAATATTTTATTATTTTTGATTCGTGTATCGTCTATATCGAGTGTTTTTAATTAAATATTTATTGGGTCCCTGTAGTGGTTTACGTGTATAAGCACAAATAACTGTATTAGTCTTATATATACTCTGAGAAAATAAATCGATTAAGTGTTTGGGTGATAATTAATTGTTTGTTTGTTTTGTAGAATTAAAAAATATGACTATAATAATACTAATAAATCGAATTATTTAGGTACACACTACATTTAGTTCAATATGATAGTGATAATATGTCTATTATGTATATGGACATATGGTGTATCAATTTATCATATTAAATAAATAAAATATAAAGTAACATAATACGAATAATTTAACTTGTGTGTAAATTATAATGTAAAAATATCAAATAAAATAATTTTAAAATTGTACAGTTTTGGTAATTTGCTAGAACTGCGACAAACAATAATTTATTATATTAAGTGATTAAGATCAGTTGAGAAAATCTACATTCATTTTTGTTTCCTACTGACATTAATATACGTTACATGGATAATATGAATTATATGATCAATTGTTTTAAATTAAAAATAAGAATAAATAAATAATTTTTGATGTATAATAAGTATTAATAAATATGGAAAAATGAAGCGACGAAAGATTATCAAATTATAGAACTTCAAAAGTAACATTTAAATATTATAAAGAGAATACTATATTATAGGACTTTCACTATACCAATAAGCAAATTAGGATTTTTTTAAATTATTATCCAGTAATAATTATATACATATACTATATATATATATATATATTCTTAATATTTAAATATTATTATGATTGTTATGATCTATTAGATAGGTACGAGTAATGTATATTCAGTATTTAGCCAATAAAAAGTATTGTTTAGTTTTACGGTTTAGACTTTTTACTTCTTAGGTTACTTTTTCTAAAAGTAATATCAGTTAGCTCTTGAAGCTTTTTGATTATACTAAAATTATATTAGATAAGTATAATTTTAATGATTTTTTGGAAGACGTGTAATTTATTAAAGCTTTATGCCTTTTTTTACAGCAAAATTGTACCAAGAATTTAGTTTAGTGATACATTTCCAAATTATATTTAGTTTCTACTTTAAATAAATCATTTTTATAGATTTCGTCAAAAGTTAGACCTAAAAGGATTGTTTCAACAAATAATAAATAAATTATAACAAACGAAAATTAAGGAAATTGACGGTGAACCTGTTTTCACGATTGGATTTCGATCAATTAGTCATTTTTCGTGGCCAAAGTTTTTTCTTCGATGATTATCATTTATCGGTGCAATATTATCGACTATCGTGCAATGGGTAATCTAATGCAATAACAATTATCATAGGTGTATGCAAACCAATTGAACGCATTTAATTAACTAATTCCAAACTAGTTCAGGTGAAAATTATATAATATGTGCGCAATCAAGTTGTAGCTTGGCCTCTAAACATGGTTGTAACAAGGGTGATGACAAGTGATGCTTACGCCCATTGTGAAAATTTTTAAATAGTGTTTTATGTTTTAAATTACAGCAGCCGATATTTATATAATTATTGTGTGTAAACAAATTTAAAGTCATTTAACTGCACTACCATACGCTAAAAAATTATGTATCAAAACAATAAATACATTTTACCAATAATTGTCGTTGAATTTTTTCGATTAAGAAAAAAAATAATTTCACTTCAGTAGCACACCGCACTATAGTCTATAGATCGATATAGATATAGTTCAGCCATAATATAAAAGCCTGCACCCAACAACGCCTTCGGACCCCCGCTGATAGTCAGCATTTGAAAATACCGTCCTTACACATTTTGTTCGAAATCACGTGAAACGTATTGTTATTATTATTATTATTATTATTATTATTATTATTATATAACTGCAAGACTCGTCTGCTGGAATTAATTTACTTTAATGTTCTTAATACCTACTCGTATATAAAGAAGTTAAATAAAGGACATCTGCAACACATGTGATATTCGATTTCCACTGCTGTGAGGGGTGCTTACATCTACGTACACGGTCCTTCGGGGTTAGGCACTTTCTGGATATCTAAAAACACATATATGTTGCTAAACTATAATCTTGATTGGATGGAAAAATAAATCTAAACTGAGCGGTCGCGCTAGTACATATATAGTATATCCTAGTATATAGTATATAGTATAACCTATCAATTATGCGAGTTTAGTATATCGGATGCCTGTTTATGAAGAAAGTATTTTTTTAAGTATTTTGATCACACACTCAATATCTTATTTAAATTAGGTAACCATCTAATTTGATTATATTAAACATTAATGTACGTACAGTAAATGTTCAAATAGCATTATTTTGCACGAGTATCGATGTATCGTTGGGCAATTTTTAAGGGCATACAGAAATTATGATGTTAAATCATGTAACAAGCCAAATATTTATCCAAAACTATGTAGACACCACAAAGACATAGCTATTTTGAGCATTATACAAAATACAATAATATTTTAGTTACCTATATAATATAGTATGAAGTAATCACATATGACCAACACAATAGTGAGCAATTATATCTATAATTTATACAATATTATGTATACCTGTAGTACGGACGTACAGATAAAATTACAATCAATATTTGAACTCTTAGTTTCGAAATTAAAGTGTGAAATGAAAATAATAAATATTTGTGTAGGTACTTATCTTTTTTTCGAGAAAAATGCAGCTGTGCAACCACGGGGTAAAAGTGCTTTGTTTTTTTCCAAGCCATACGGTTAGATATTATCTTATGACAATTTATGTAGGTAGGTATATGAGGGTCAGGTAGTATTGACAAGTACAAATTATCGTCAACATTTAACTACCCAGATAATAACAGCTACAAGGGGTAAACCAAGCAATGGCGCCATAACGGTAGTAGGTATAAGTGGTGTTATGCATTTGTAAGTCTGTTATTGAAATTGAAATAAGAAAATAAAAAAAATACTGAAGATGTTTTTAAATCATTACTATGTAGGTACTTCAGGACCAACTATAGTAATAAAATAATCGCCTCAAAATATCGCAAAAACAATTTTTAACAACGCGTGTGAAGGGATTTCGAATAAAAAAAACGTGGGTCTCTCTTAATTGACCACTCTAATATGAAAAATATGATGTTCTATTAAGTAAAATTTTTGAAAAACCTTATATAAGTTTTACATAGGTTCCAGCAACCTGCACGTCCATTATTGAAAGTAATGAAACAATCATAAATATTATCTATTTAGAATAACGCTACGTACAATCAGTTATATTTTGATTTATATTAAATTATTTTTACACGATTTTGTAAGAAAGTGAACCTATCCTAAAGCACATTACAGTGAAAATAATACAAAAAGTGTTATTTTATAGACGATATTAACATTCGTTATGTCATCGAGTTTTTCACAAACGAAAATAGAACAAGTTATTCGTAAAGTTTTCCTTGATGGGTATCTTTAATCCTATAATAAGTAACAATACAATATAACCTGGTTAACATAATGATATAAAAAATGAATCAACTATAATCCATTTACAATATGTATTATTTTAATATCTTATTATTTGTATTTCTAATAAAAGTTATAAGTATTTTTAGTTTGAACAACTAGTGAGGTCGTATTTGTGATCAACCTAATCCATAGTGTTCTACCATTTTGTTCAATCGAGATGTTAAACGCCTAGTACTGGTCTTAACTGTAAACAGTAATATGCATACATCTGAGTTACTTGATGGATACTTTCTCAAAATTACCAAAGCATGAGTATGTACTCTTAAAACGATCAGTTCCGTTGTTCCTACTTTAAGAGTAACGTGTACAACAGATTGACAATCTATTTGTATGGAGCCACTCATGATGACGATTGTGCCAATAATTTTTTTGTAGAAATAAAACTTTAGTAAATCTTATAATGAGTGTAGTAATGGGATGTAAAATACTAAAATATATTATGCCCAACGAACAATTGTAGAATTTAAATGTTAGGAGTTATGAATGTTATGATGTAAAAGAAAAATGGATCACACCATTTAAAATATTATACAAGTACTTATAATGTTTTACTAACTATTTTTGTTTATCTTTATAATGATTTCGACTTACTAGATTTGGTTGTTACTTGTTAGTTGAGTATATAATATAATGTTTATATTCAAATCATTCTTAGTGCTGTTCGGTTTTTGACAATAACCTAATAACTATATTTATTATTTATTCCGGCTTTATCATGAATTCACTAGTTTCTATTTTCACGTTATGTTTAAAGTTTACATTGTTAATTTTATTAAACATTCCTCCTCAGTCCCACTGAATCGTGAGATTTCTAATTATCACAGTTACCTCTTAAATCTAATACGCCTCTCATTGCACAACTATACACGAAAGATAGTAAAATTGCCCGATTCTAAGGAGTGATCAATATTCGACGAAAATAAATGGGATTTTTTCTCTATCCCTATAAAACCTGTTTGTTTGTCAGCAAGACGGCGAAATGGGTTTCGGTGAACTGGGACGACACGACTGTAACCCTACGTTAATTATATGGGTACCGGCGCCCTGGTCACGAATGGGTATGGTGGAATTCCATTTGTTTTAGTCGAATTGCAATTGAGTTGAAAATAGGCAATGGTTGAAACTGAATAAAAAGCAGATAGTGGTCAGACTGCACTTAGGTTCAAAAAAGGGTGATATTTCAACAAGAGTTTTATGCATTTGAAGAGGTTAAACGTTTATAAAAAACTAATTTCCCTTCGGTTACATGCTTAGGACTGACAGTGAATCATTTACTTTATTAAAAACGATTTTTTTTCATACATACTATTATGTTAATATTATATTTTTGAACATATTTTTAGTTAATGCATTTTTCGATATAATTTATTTTTTCTGGTACCGTGTGGTTGAAGGTCTTATGTCATTATTTTGCATTCAAATATGAGTATCAAATTGTAATTATGTTAAAACATCAATAAATACAAATATTTTTTAATGTAGTGATGAAAATTATTTGTTAAACTTGCGTGGGTGGACTCATTGCAATAATTATCTATGTTGGTATCTAAATGGCATCTACGAACTAGTATAATGCTATTAAATACGGCGTAGCATTCGTAAATATTATATTCGTAATATTTCGTAATGTATATAAAAGCGGGTTTCCACTATAACCTATGTACAGTACATAGTTTTATGCACGAAGAATTTTCATACGATTCCAACAACATGTCAACGTTTTATAGAGGAAACTCGCCTTAAGCTATAACTTTCTTTTTAACAAGTGCAGACTGCACTGTGCAGTACGACCATTACCTGCTTTTTACCCGAATACAATTCGACCATTAGGGACATTTCTTTTTTCTGCAGTCAATAAGTGCAATTCGACCATCCCACCATCGCGAACGTAAATATTATAATATGGATAAACGAATGCAATCTCGGATCCTGATAAAGGACGTGGTCGGACATTGTGCAATACGTTTCGTGTGAAGTTGTGTACGAGAACGCAGCACCGACCTCAGCATTCGTCACTTAAGTGTTAACTCATAAGAAAATCATTCAACTTACACAAATTTGAATGAATAAGCACATAAAAATTGATTACCCGTCAAGGGCGCCCGCAGGGGGGGCAACGGGGCCATTGCCCCTCTGGGAATACATAGTAGTGAATATATTATAATGTTTAAATGTACGTATAAACTTTAATAAATATAAGAATATTGTTTAAGTCAAATTATTAAACATCTAAATATTATTATTTTATTATTAAATATTACCATTAATTTGATTCTACTATTATTTAATTAGTGAGTATATTATATTTTAAGTAATTTTTATCTTGCCCCTGGTGGGATTTGATACTGCGGGCGCCCTTGGGTTACCGATTTCCATTGGCAAAAATAATTTCATAACAATCATAAATATAGTAGGTATTGACTCATATCTGATTATTGTATTGTAACTTGAAAGACATTCGTACTGACGTCAAAATTACATTTTCCTAATATTTAATATTTTTTTGCTATTCTTCAAAATTTTCTCCGGGGGGTGCCTGAAAGAAACACGACTGCGCATGCCTGGTCGTGAACAATGGAAAGTGAAATACGTTGATGTCCTTTGGCGGCGAACAGCTGCACCGCAACCCGCGTGAACAGTAAGTATCGTTGTCCGAAGAGGGTGGGCGCGTCCGCAAAATCGGCGTCGTCTGTGCGGAACGGTCGAAAACTACTCGCGGAACGCGACGAGGTGCCGGACAGCCGGACAAACGCTGTGAATATTTTGAGAAGAGGGCGCGATATGCCAGGTTTAAATAAAAGTTTGAAAAGGCCATTACCAACAGCTTAACCCTGCATAGTATAATAATAATAATGATTTAATGTCGCAGTTGTTTTTTCGCTTCCTTCCTTCGAGAATGGAGCCCACGAAGTCCAATACAATCTATAGCGTTCCGCTCTACAGCTAAATATTATGTCATAATCGTAATGACAAAATAATAATAAATATTTTCTATACGTGTACAACAGGTACTAAATAAATAGTTACGGCGTTTAGTCTCTATATGTTATTGCCTATACCCGACACATAATTCTCAGCGCATGTAAATTAGGTAGTAAAATTAATTTAAAAAAATATAACCGAAATCAAAACACCCGAAGACTAAAAAGCTGTACGCGCATCATTATCTTCCGTTTTGTTTCTAAATTTCACATGAAATGTTAAATATTGAATAAGGTTGAAATAGATTTTACAAAGTAGCGCACACGACAAGACGAAAAATAGTGATTGGGCAAGTAAAGACATTTTTTTTAATTCTCGAGTCTTATTCATTTCTGATTTGACTTGCACATTATTCGATTTAACAGAATAAGCAAATACTTAAATAATATGTTTAATAATTAATATCCAAACAAATAATATATTATTAAAGATGTTGGAAATATTTGAATATTTGATGAACAATCCGTCAATGGCCATTAGTTCAAATATAATACCAACTTTTGATTACTTTTCACATGCAATTTACATAAAATTCACATTTAATGTATTTGGAAAAAAAATTTAAATAAAAGCATAATTTAACGTAAATTGAGTATATTATTTCAAACAACACACAAGTAAATACATTAATAGTAGGTATTCAAATACTGAATTAACTTAACATACCTACAGTAATTACAATAATTTAAGTAATAATTTAAAACAAGAACATTGTCCATACATGATAATGAGTTAAAATTTTTAATGCAAAATTTTATTTATGTACATCGTACATGCATATATTACTGATTTTAAGCTGGTAAATTATTAATTTTGATTATAATATTTTCCTATAAATTATTATATAAGGTAGACATGGTTGAAATATTTCGTGCAATAAGTAATTAAGTATTTAAGTTATAAGTAGTTATAAGTTATATTATTATCTTAATCATCTATAACTTATAAGAATACAAGCTACATATTATATCCATAATCATTACAAACATCAAACAAAATATATTATAAACTATAAAATAATTAAATAGAATTTGTTTAAATACAAATTGATAACAGGATTATCAAAAAAATTATATTTTACTTATCTATAACAGGAACGGGCAACTCGATTATACTAGAGGGTCAGAAAACATTGAATGCAATTAAAAAAGGTCAATAAAATTTACAATTTATGGTACTACATAAGAATTTATATCTTTGTTTTACAATAAATGTTATATCGATTTTATCAATATAATAAATTCAAAAAAATCCCAATATCTTATAGTTTTATAAGTAATTTGAAATGTAGCACGGGCCAATTAAAAATGGTATGTGGTCGACAGTTGTCCATCCCTGATCTATAAAAATACAAACTACATATTGTATTCTTATATGTTAAAAATATTGAACAAAAATATAAAATACATGTAATTATGTAAACATTGTTTAAAACATGAATTAATAACGGAGTAAAAGTATATGGATTTTAAACTTCCTTTAAACATACTACAATCAATTTAACTAAAACCTCTAACTACATAGCGCTAACAAGAGTATAGAAATAATTTGAATTATAATAAGTAATAACATTATAATAAAAAGGTATTAATCACAGCTTACCACTTAATATTAACAAGTAGTAACTTAGATGTAGTAGTTTATAAATAACAATCTGGCACTTTTATATTATATATTTTTAACTTAAAATTTAAGAAATATATAAATTTATTTTATTGGATCTCTGTAAAATAAAATATGTTACACTTAAGTAATGAAAACAATTCACTTTCCTTTTGTGTTTATGACAAGAAGCAGTCTTCACTCTTCACTAGATATTATTTAAATTTTATTAATTCGGGCAGAACCTTGTGTATAAATCTATACACATACGGTTATAACAAAATATGAATAAACATTTCCTACACTTTACTGGTGAGTGTTGGTAAATATAAAATAAGTTATGCAATGTAATTGTTCTATTTTTAAAATATACAATGAAAATGTTAAAGAGATATTATAAGTGTGCAATTTAGTTAGTCATTATTTGTCATACTACCAGTTAAATTAATTTATCTATTGAATGTTATACAAATGTATACTTGACAATTCTTGATTATTATTCACGCACACACACACATACACACACATATATATATATAATATAAATTTACTTTACACAGTTAAAAAACAAGTCAAAAACAAATCACTAAAACATGGCAAAATTAATGGGATCCCATCAGACCTGACAAGTTGAGAAACATCAAAAAAAAAAAAAACAATAACCAAATGAACACATCCAAACAAGACAAACTGGAGGGAATGGATAATTAATAGATCCAGAATATGCCACTCCAACTTCACTCCTATCACAATAGCACACATCACCATCGACTGCCCCAAATACACTCCATCACACCATCGTAACACAACCAACATTTACAAATTTTTCACAAAAATTAATCTAAATAAACTTATGTAAACTACCCATATACCTAAATGTACTTTATGGCTAATGATCTTGTAATTGAAGCCTAATCATAACAATAATAATAAAAAAAAAGAAACAACAACCAATCGCAAAATTAATTAAATAAATGAACAATTTTACTAGAACTAGAAATTTTACTTTGAAATGTTCAATTTAACATGCAATAAATACCGAATAAACATTATATATCTAAGAATATTTAAATATCTACAACTATATAGTAAGTTGTCATTCATCAATATTCAGTATTTAAAAATATTGATACAGCGTTGAAGAAATATGTATTAATACAAGATATAATATACCATAGCTACCCACAAGTATATATATATAAAAAAAAAAATTAAGGAAAATACATCAAAATTGAATAATAAAGTAATTTAACAAATAATAATTACAAACTAATCAGGCAATTCATTCTAAAGAAAACATATAATTATGTTTCAATGAAAAAAAAAAAAAAAATGTAATATTAATGTATAGTTTAACAATTCATTTTTCTTATTATAATCTAATCAGGTAATTATTTACAACAAAAAAAAGGAAAAAATATGTTACATATTCTTATGAATACAACACATTACAAATGAAAATTAGAAAAATTGTTACACATAGTCAAAATTATTTATTTGCGTTACTTTAAATATATCAATTTAGATGAAATAATTAATTACAAGTTGTAAATAATTACTGGCCATAAACATATATTAAAACCAAATGAAAATATACGGAAAAGATATTCTTAAGTAATCAATCAAATTTAACTTCAGTGTTCAGGAATTTTAAACATGATAGTAAAGACTCTTCATCGTCATCAGATAGGAACTTCAGTCTAAAATACATTTCAGATAATTTATTAGTTAGTTTTTACTTTGGCCATTGATTACAGAATGAACAAATATCGTGAAATATACAAAAAGGATTAAAATAAAAAACAGGTAATTACTTTCTTACAGTAATCCCTCTTTAAAGCATTTAATCTGTTATATTTATTACAAAATTATGGGTGATTATAATACAATCAATGGATATGGAATAAAAAAACTTACTGCTTTTTATAGTTTTCACATTGATTTGGACTTAATGTGTTGGATTCCATCATGTGTTTGAGGGTATACATACATATGGCTGCCAATGACTTAAAACACTGTCTGCGTGCAGCGTTATGAGGAGGATGATCCCATATTGGAGTATTAGAAACATGTTTCCATGCCATAAAAATGTAGTCCATGGTAGCTACCCATTGACTACTTTCTGCAAGTAGTCTACCTTGATCAATAACATATTTCTGAAGACAATAATAAATACATGAAAATATGTTTCATCGATACCAGAAAAATGCAAAAGGTGATTTTACCTTAAAATCCATTAAATGTGCAGATACTCGGTTATAGGCAGTAGAATCTGTTTTTGAAATCAATCTACAATTTGGTAATGCCTTGTAAATATTCCGGCGTAAATAGCAGATCCGTTCTTCATGAGATTTTAAATCAACATTTGGAAAATAAGTTCTGATTTCCTAAGATTTGATAAATATTTTCTATAAATACAGCTATTTATTATATTGTCTAGTTACCTTTTCAACAGTAGGATGATCATCAACAATTTGTCCAATAATACCAATAAGCTGCTCTGAAGTCAATGCTTTCATTGCTAATAACATACAATTATCTTCAGGAAGTTCAGATTTTGGTTCAGTACGCATCTTTTTAGCAATGGGATCATTCTATTAATAAACATATGACAATCGTTTTACACAGATACATATAGATACAATATAATAACAATAAAAATATACAGTTTGGTTAGTCCCTGAAGAAGATGGTCCAGGTGAATCATATAGCAGTCTTTTGCGTGCACTTCTCAAATTAATAGAATCTTTATTATGACCACCTGATTCAGTTTGTGACTCTTCTTTATTCTAAAAAATGTAGAACATATAATTCATTAATCTATTATTATTATAAAAGCATTTTATAAGTTAAAATTTTTTACATTAAATAAAAACATGAAAATTGTATAAATGTTATAAATATAAAATAAAAATTAATTCATACAATTTGGTTGGACCCTGAAGAAGATGGTCCAGGTGAATTGTACAGCAGTCTTTTGCGTGAGCTTCTTAAATTAATAGAACTTCTATTATCACAACTTGATTCAGATTGTGGTTCTTCTCTGTTCTAAAAAGTATAAAATAAATAATTCATTAGTCTATTATAATTATAAAAGCATTTTCAGTTATAATTTTTTACATTCTAAATAAAAACAAAAAAATTGTATAAATGTTATAAATATGTAATAAAAATTAGTTCATACAATTTGGTTAGTCCTTGAAGCAGATGGCTCAGGTGAATCGTAAAGCAATCTTTTGCGTGTTCTTCTCAATAGAACCGAATTTCTATTGAGACCATCTGATTCAGTTTGTGATTCTTCTATGTTCTAAAATACATAACACATATTATAATCTGTTAATGTATTTTTGAATTTTTAAATATTTAATCATCCCGAAATATGTTATATTGAATGAGACTGGGTTCAAGAACATCAATAATATTACATAACCTAATTAATATGATTTTTATGATTAATTTAGGTATATGTAAACATACAAAATACTGATTCAGGTTAGGTATTAGATTTATTGATAAAATTATAAATGTAATAAATTAATTATTCTTATAAAAATATCTAATTAAATTGATGTACTTGTTAATCTTAACATAATGTTAATAAATCATGGTTGTTAAGTTGAGAAATGTTTCTGTATGTTTTTGTATGAAAATTTTTATCAGCTAAAGGAAAATGAAAATAAGAATATTTATGTTTAGGTTGTATGGCAAAGCAGTATTTTTATAAAAACTTAATGTAGTTGTATTTTTAAAGAATATTATTTATGTAACTATAAAATCATAAATTTAAAAAAAAAATAATCTTATACATTATAAATTATAATCTATAACAAGTCTTTCAAGTAGTACATCAGGCATGTCAAACACACGGCCCGTGGCTTATTTTTTTGTGGCCTATGGCTAAAAATATTATTGGATAAAAAAAAATATATTCATCTATATATATATATATTTGAATTTATTTGTACCTGTTTTGTTTGTAAAGAATAAAATTGAAATATACAAATTTTTTTTTCTCGTTAATTGATTAAGTGCGGCCCGTGTATTAAGCTATTTAATATATTTGGCCCACTTGATACTTTGGGTTTGACCTGCCTGTAGTACACCTATTGAATTGATATTAAACCATTTGAATACTATTGCATTTATCAATATTGTTAGTGATTAATATGATATTATGTACTCATTTATGAAATAACTTAATAATTTAAATTTAGACATGGAAAATGGAAAAAAATAAAAATATAAATGAAAATGTAAAAGTAAATTTAATAATGAAGTTCCTGCTAATTATAGAAATATGATTTACCAAAATTGGGACTTTTTAAGTTTAATTTTATCTAATGTCTTACAATCAAAATAACTTACTACAAAAGAAGATTTAAATGTGTAAATTAATACTGACATAAGATAAGAAGTTGATAGTAATGAATGAAAATGTAATTTAAAATTTATTGTAAAATAATATCAAAAAAAAAAATGCATGTCTCAATAAACACATTATTTTAAACATTTTTTTAGTCATATAGAAACAAATAATATTCTTTAAAAATACATTAAGTGTAGTAAAATGTATAAAAAAAACTTCTACAGTTTCTTAAGTCTGCTAAAATGACTACCTATATAATAATTGAATTTTTAAAAATGCCTAACTTTTGTTAGTTTGTCTGCAATAAGTCTGTAAAACAACCGACCGTTTGAAAAAATATTAACTAGTAAGCCTCGTTTTCTTTTTACAAAAAGATTGCTTTTTCATATGACTTACAACACATATTATATAATATAAACATAAAAATACTTGTTTAATGGTATCAATATCAGGACTAAAGACAATTGGAAGAACTCGACGTCCTCGTTGTTGTATGACTAACTCATCTGGACTTATTAGTTTTGGATTATTAGCAGCGAAACCAAAGTATGAGTTGACGATGTTGGGAATTTGATCAACTCTATGAGTACCTAAATGTAAAAATTTCAAAATGTATTTTCAAAAGTAATACTGATATAAAAATAATTTTTTACTAACTATCTTGTCCTAATTCCAAAGTTGTGGTCGGTATTTCAGCTAATACACTTCTGGTCACCATATGTGTTTCTGTTGAATTTGGAGGGGTATCCATCTTAAGATACTCAATATATTTTCTATAATGTACACAAAATTGAAACAAACAACTTAAAAATATTCAAAAAAAAGTACAATATATTAAATGTAGTAAGATAGGAAACATTTATTTTTATATTCATTGATTGTGAAATTTTATTTATTTTATTACTGCTCTTTCGATATTACGATTCATGTCATTGTTATACTTATTTATTATTTTAATTATTATTATAATTATTACAACTTACAATATTACTAATACTATATCATTTTCAGGATTAATCTTTAAGTGTTTTATTTAAATGTAAACATTTATACAATTATATCTTTTATAAAAGTTGATTTAGAATGCAGGTTACTTACGTACTATAAAAACATTAGGATTACTTAAAAATATACTTCAATAATAATAAGTATAGTAGATTTTCATAACATTTTTGTAAATTTAATTGTTAAATCCTAAAAAAAATACATTTTCACATATAAATCAACATTCATTTAAACAGTAGTACATCAAAGTTAAATAAACTAGTAGTTAAGTTAACCCATTAAAAAAAAATTATTCTGAAGAAAATGTAAGTTGATACAGTAAACTAACCGTACTTGACCTAAGATATAGATGTGAAGTTCTACAAAATAATGTGTTGTTTTAATTTATAATTCTAAAATTAAGAATTTGAGTTTAAATAAATAATATTGTAATAGCATAAAATCAATTGCATTCAAAGATAAATTGATAAGTATAGCCGTATAGGGTTACGCATATAATCAAACGATAATTTTTTTCCACCCTAGAATTTGTACTTAAGTGACACATTACATCCTATAATCAAATTACCTATATATGCCGATAATTTATTAAATAGTTATTTTCACGTAAGTACAAGTTGCACTACATAACTATGAGACGATTGTTCGATCGTACTAGCTGATGATGTTAAGGACTAAGACAAAAAATATTCAGACTATAAAAGAGAGAGATAGAGAAGATGATAGAGAGAGAGAGAGAGAGAGAGAGAGAGAGAGAGAGAAAGAGAGAGAAAGAGGAGAGAGAGAGAGAGAGAAAGAGAGAGAAAGAGGAGAGAAAGAGAGAGAGAATGATAGAGTGAGAGAGTGATGAGAGAGAGAGAGAATGATAGAGTGAGAGAGAGGAAGGGAAAGACACAGTGAGAGCAAATAAACGAAAGAAAAACGACTTGATAAAACAGTGAAATACGCACTCGATGTCGTCGTCGAGCCTACTCACACTATCTGCCGGCGGCGGCAAATCGCGCGGTAAAATGATTCATTTTTGATAATATTACGTTTGCAACATTATACGCCTAGCGGCGATGCACTATTATGCCGTCGTAAGCGTCGGATCGTCTGTAACGAATGCATGCGCGATTATTAATGTTGCAGGGACTGCATTGGGTGAAGGAGGGGCTTTTGGGGTCTTTCGAGTTTCGACTAAAAATCGCGTGTAAGCAAGCTCTGGTCATTTTCATTGTACTGTGGTGACGAGAATAGAAAAAAAAGACCACCTTTTTCTCGTCGGCGAACCCTAGGCAGGCATGTTCAAATACGAGATAGGTTTGGGTATTGGGTAGTTATCGGTGACGCGTTATCGTAGTGCCGACGGGAACTTGGAAATAAACTGCGAAACACGTCCGGTTCCGGATCGGAATCACGAAGCGGCAATGTTTTATAATGTTGTTTACCTGGTGCAACGAAGTATAGTTATTGCAGTAGCGGGCTGAGCGGGTGCGTCGCGCGCAGGCAACGGCGGTGGTCGACGACGATGAACTCGACTGGAGAAGGGACGGGAAAAATAGAAAACGACGCGCAAAAACAACGGCGGCGGTAGCCGGGCAGCGACTGAGGCAGAATGGATGTCTTTGAGTCGACTGCCGAGCCGACGGTACGCGACGAGCCGACGATCGTTTCCGTCAGGGGTTCCGCGCGGGGATTTTTTAGCGGGAAAAACTGTTCTTCCCGGTGGCGGTGTAGGCGCGCGGCGTTCGCTGTACAAATGTCGAAGCCGCGGATGCCCTACCCCGCCGAGTGAACTCAGTAACATACTCATTTACCTAGTAACCACACTTGCGTAGTACGCCCGCTTGAAGCTCGAACACACCTACTGGCTACTACGGTCGTTCGTAATATTCCGTACGGCGACGACTTGATAATAATATATTACAAGGAAACGCGTAAACCCTCG